>ARYC01002623.1:0-89034 GCA_000711775.1 Oxytricha trifallax
AAAATAACCTAAAGGAGGGTAGTAGAATAACATTTGATGTTTGCAACATGCACGAAAAAGAAACACAACTTGGTAATTTCATCTGCTTTGTCATAATATAAAAGTATTTACTTTTTAAGAAAACTATTTTGTATTTAAATCCTCTGTTTTCTTGATTTCTTCTGAGACCACTTTCTCGAAGAAGAGGAAGTGGTATTTTTAAAAGCAGCTGCTAGTAGCGAACTATTATTATATCGATGACGGTGAGCAATAGTAGCATAACTAGAATCATAGGAGATAGGCATTCTAAGAAGTTATGGGCAGTTAGAACTCGCTTAAAATCATTATAAAAAAATGAATTCTCAAGCTTATCATTAAGATATTTCAAAGTCTATGGAGAGTTGGCAGCTTGAAAACCCAAAACTTTTCAAGGGCAGTTAATAATTGTGTCTTCTGTGTAACAACAGAATCAAATACTACTTCTCAGCAGACAAATAAGTTGATGAATCTTACAATTCTTAAGAATACTATTGTATATTTAAATCCTCTGTTTTTCGATTTCTTCCGAGACCACTTTCTCGAAGAAGAGGAAGTGGTATTTTTAAAAGCAGCTGCTCGTAGCGAACTATTATTATATCGATGACGGTGAGCAATAGTTGCATAACTAGAATCATGGGAGATAGGCATTCAAAGAAGTTATGGGCAGTTAGAACTCGCTTGAAATCATTATAAAAAATGAATTCTCAAGCTTATCATTAAGATATTTCAAAGTCTATGGAGAGTTGGCTGCTTGAAAACCCAAAACTTTTCAAGGGCAGTTAATAATTGTGTCTTCTGTGTTATAACAGAATCAAATACTACTTCTCAGCAGACAAATAAGTTGATGAATCTTACAATTCTTAAGAATACTATTTTGTATTTAAATCCTCTGTTTTTCTTGATTTCTTCCGAGACCACTTTCTCGAAGAAGAGGAAGTGGTATTTTTAAAAGCAGCTGCTAGTAGCGAACTATTATTATATCGATGACGGTGAGCAATAGTAGCATAACTAGAATCATGGGAGATAGGCATTCTAAGAAGTTATGGGCAGTTAGAACTCGCTTGAAAATCATTATAAAAAATGAATTCTCAAGCTTATCATTAAGATATTTCAAAGTCTATTGAGAGTTGGCTGCTTGAAAACCCAAAACTTTTCAAGGGCAGTTAATAATTGTGTCTTCTGTGTTATAACAGAATCAAATACTACTTCTCAGCAGACAAATAAGTTGATGAATCTTACAATTCTTAAGAATACTATTTTGTATTTAAATCCTCTGTTTTCTTGATTTCTTCCGAGACCACTTTCTCGAAGAAGAGGAAGTGGTATTTTTAAAAGCAGCTGCTAGTAGCGAACTATTATTATATCGATGACGTTTTGGTCTATCCCAATTATTAAGGAAGTATACGAATTCATTGAAAACTATTTCTCAATAAAACAAATTATCATTATATATCTTTTCAAATTCACAGAGAATAAAATTAGATTAATGCGATATTTGTTAGGCTAGATAACTAGGTGCACTTAATTCAAATTTAGAATAGTCTTTACACTTATTTATTCATTTACATTCAAAAAAACCAATCATATTAAAAGTTTAAGTAATTATTTAAGTTTTATTTGACATATTTTTACAAATGTAAATAATTCTGTTTATTAACCCTCTAAATAGAGAACCAATTGACTTTATTTTCAATTATCAAATAATGTGAATTTTAAGTTAAGTTTAACCTAGATATGGTAATATTTAATATTTAAAGCTGGTGCTTAGACGACGGCTGTGTATTTTTTAATTTTATATTAATTATTAAAAATATTAAACAAAATATTTTAACTTTGTGATAATTTTCTATTCGATATTGGTAAATTTAATTTTATTAAATTAATTATAAATCAAAATATTGGCAATTAAAACTGGCCAATTTAAATGATCTAGATCTCATTCGATAGAGAATTCAATATTAGTTGGAGTTTGTTATTGGCGGTACTATTTCATCGAATCCCTGGAGCTAGATAACTCGACTTAATTAAACACTTCTAAATTAAATAAATTATGCCCTCACATTAAAGCCAACATATCTCGCTCCAAGGATTCGATGAAATAGTACCGCCAATAACAAAGTCCAACTAATTTTTAATTCTCTATCGAATGAGCCCGAGATTGTTTAAATTGGCCAACTTTAACTGCCAATATTTTGATTTATAATTAATTTTTAAAAAAAACTAATTTCCCAATTTTGAATGTATTTCTACAATACTAGTAAAAAAGATATACTACATGGTTATGTTTTAATTAAATTAGAATAAAATAATAATAATCTAAAGCAATTATCATTATATCATTCTAAATTTATTTAATATTATTGATTTGTTTTAATCAATATTTTAGGTGATAAAGTTTAATAAATTTAAATACTTACTTTTAAAGTTAACTTATTATTCCCCATTATGATAGCCCTTAAATTTTTACTATAAAAATATAATAAAAGTTTTATATTGAATCATATTCTATAAAGACTTATGTATTATACATTCTTTCAAGGTTAGGGGAAATTTATATTTTTATTAACATATGATTGATAGAAATTCAAAATTTGTTTTAATACTAATTGCTAGCAAAAAAATCGATAAGAATATCTAAAATCCTGGGATATCCTAAATATTCAGAAAAAGTTGTAGAGGTAGTAATTCAAGTAACATGTTTGGAAGTCTAGCATTACTATAAAATTATGTTAGGTAGCTCAATTAATTGTTAGTAGAAACTATGAGCTGGAAGTTAAGATGAAGAGAATAGTAAAAAAAACCAGACAAAAAATAAAGTATGGACTCTGTGGATTGCTAAATTATGGCAATGCTAGTCGAAATTTATTATCAACTTAGCCTGTTGGTAAATTTGTATCTCAAATATGAGGAAAATATAAGATTCAGATGTAAAAAAACTATATAAAGCTTAATCTAATGATAATGGAATCTGAAGATTAAGATATTCAATTAGAGAAGAAGAAATGGTGGGAGTGCAAGATCAACAAAGTGAATCTATGAGAATGAGTACATATGCTGCTACTTTGGTAGAAATGGTTTGCAAAATTGCAGCAATCCTAAAATATTGAGAGTTAAGGAGCAATAGAATGATAATTTCAGTGAATAGGGGAAGATATGACTGAAGTTTAAAGTATTTGTTAATAAAAAACCACATTGAGCTTAAAAATGACAATTTAATTGAATCAAGTTAAATGGAGTAACAAAAAAGAAGGAGTATATTAAATTCCTGAAAGAAAAAACAAAAGAGAAAGTCAAGTAAAATAAAGAAGAACAGGAGCAGAATAGTTAGCATTGAGAATATTTTTTATTGTATGATAATAAAAGATGCATCGCATTTAAATCTTACCAAACCATTGATAGAGCAAATATACAGATTGAATATATTTAAGGAATTTAATATTAATATAACCATTTTGCTACCATTAATATTAATTTTTAATTAGCAATATGCTAGATTTTTCATTGATTAAACCTTTATATTATTAAATTTAATTGAAAACAATTGATTCCCAATGACTTTGATGTTTAAAATTTATTATTTACTTAGAATTTTAATATTTTATTCAAGATAAAGATAAAAAAAATTATTAGTAGAGTAAACAAAGATGCATTATGATAAGCCAGATCAAGCAGGCTTTTAATGAATTAAATGCATAAATTTCATTTTAAGATGTTAATTGTTAGTTTTATAGTAATTAATCATAAAACAATTTCAATCAAATAAGCCTTACTATCATACAGCTATAATAATATAAAAGGAAGAGTTTTATTTAGAATAAGTTTCTACCAGTGAAATTACCAATCTTATTGTGATAAAAAGCAAGCATGTTAATTCCAGATAAAGTTATATAATTAATGATGAAAGCAAGGTTAATTCATTCATTCCCAAATCCTGAGATTCTCACATAAAATATAATACTTAATTGATTTCTACTTATTCTATTCAATATTATAGATACATCTGCTAAAGGTAAATACTTTCACAGAAATTAGGATAAATTAAAAAAAAATAGATCATTGAATTTTATTCATGTTATTTATTTCAAAATAGCATCACGTTAATGAGTGGTATGAGTCCATTAAATCACTTAAACAGAAGAATTAGAGTTTTAGAATATAAAATAATGAAAAAACTAAATAAATAATATTGATGCATAAAATTTAATGCATTAGTCAGTTATATAAACAGAATTATCAAGTCCAGGATTATCAAATCAATTTATTTGTTATAGGCTGATCTTTGTTGCAATTTAATGTCAATCATTATGTTGAACTAATAACCCTTAGATTAATTATAAATACAAATCAAAATACAGTATAAATTATAATAAATAATATTTATCAATATAATTTGGCTTTATAATTGAATACTAGTATTATATTTCCCATTAAAAATAAGTCATATTTACCAGAAACTGTAGCACACAACAAAATGGCTCACCGAGTAGTGTCTATATTGAATAGAGTAAGGAATTGATTGGTTAGTCTGATCTTATTGGGTTTTTCATTAAAAGAACTAGACTGCAAGGATAGAATCAAGCAGAACTCAGACCCATTAAAGTCTAGGAACTGAAGATACTTAGTACTGGTAATGAGTTGAAAGGACACTAACAGTAGTGGAATGTTTGATATAAACTAAGTAGACTACTTAAATACAAATTGTTATCATTTAAATTATAAGTATTTTTAATGCATTAAATGAAATTTAAGCAACAAAGCTGTGTATTAAAAGGTTAGTGAGTGGAACTCAAAAATCAAAGTCCTGACATCTATCAGCGTTACATCTAATTGCATTAACTAGATTATAGCTGCATCTATTAAGAGTGATTCATTCTGTCACTGCCTTTTGACTTTTATTAAATACAACAATTAGTATTTGTAACTTGTAACTCCTCAGCATCTGACTCAGCTTCAACTAGGAAAAATAAAATGAGATTTGCAAAAATAATAGCAATTAAGAAATGTAAATTTAATTAATATTAGCTATGCAGTAAACAAAGATAACATAATACCATTTATATCTTAATTATTAAATCTTAAATGAAAATTATGATGTTAATGTTTCAGTCATAGGGAATTTAAGTATTAGGCAAGTCACTGAAATTTCTTATTTTTATAGATTTAGATAGCTCAAAGTGTAGGTTAAATAAATCAATATCTTTGTTGGAAAGCAGTTAAGTTCAGAGTTTAAATAGTAAAATAAATACTATACAACATATATATTTATAAAGATTTTTATAAATTATTACAACATCAACCTATTTTCATCAGAATTTTATTAATGTTAAAAAAAAAGGCGATAAATTAATAAATAAATCCTATCTTAATAGAGTTGCAAGTAATCTTCATATTTAATCTTTTAAGTGGCTATTTGAAGATTAGCATATTCAAAGTGATGAATTACTGAACCCAATGTTATAAATATCTATTTCTTTTGATTTTAAGAGCTAAAGTTAATTAGAGAATTGGTGTGATTCTAAGTTTGTTTAAGGAAAATGACTGCTTAAAAATTATTACAAAAAGATATTATAGAAAACAATGAAATTAAGTTGTAATGTAATTAATATAGACAAACCCAAAAGTGAAATAAAAGACATTCGAATTAATTTTAAATCAAATTAAAATACCTCTATATAAAACAAGTACTTGCTATACTTTTCGGAATATCTCTGTAATTAATTGACCATTAAATATTATGCATTTACTTCTGATTTAAATTTCTCAACTATAATCTTATCACTAATAACCACATTCTGAATGTAAAAATAAAACCGTTAACTGACAAAAGGAAGCTAATTAGTTTAATCTTAATTACATGTTAAATTCTATTAAACAAAGGAATAAATAATTATTAAAAATATCTTAAAGTATTCAAATTTCTCTTCATATATTTCAATCATCATTTTAAGGCTTAAGCTATATGATTCTTTAAATTTAAACTTATATTCTACACATCATACTTAAAAATACTAATCATTGATTACTCCACTACTTATCATTAATTTACTGTTAAAAGCCATTAAGTTAACAATAAATTAATTGATATTTTAAACAAAGTGAGATCAATTAGAGGGGATTTTGCGAGATATGAGGAGTCATTGTATTATTTTGCTTGTAAACATTACTTTGTTATTATGTCAATAAGTATGGGCAGTTGAGTAAACAAAAGAAAAACTGTATTAGAATGATCCCTAATTAATAGTACACAATAAAATATACGGTAGGTCCATCAAAATGTGATAAAAATTATTCCATTTATAATAAAATAGGTAATTAGAATATTTATTATGAATTTTTAAATAATATATCTTATGATTAATTAAATATACAAAATACTTAAATAAAAGGCAATTTATATGAAAAGGCTTTGATTAGTGGATCTTTGAACTGGAGTTAAAAACAGTAAAATTACTAAGAAAAGTACTAAAATTGTATTTTGTTAATAATTAGCCTATTTATTTTTTGATTATAATATTATATAGTTTATAGATTTGACTATAAAAACTACGACTAAAATAATGGAGAATGTATAATAATTAGCAGAACTCTTTAAAGATTTTGACTAATGTTTAGCAAAGCAAATAGAGTTCAAGAATATGAAACAAACGATTGAAAAAATAATGCCTAGAAATGCTATTTCATTATATGTTAATGTGTTTGTCAACCCAATTAAAATTTGTCAATATTATTTACCATTAGTTTTTTTTTTGCATGAGAAAATAATTTTCATGACTATCCTATTAGGATATTATAATATTATAATCTTGAGCAACTTTTAAGGAAATTAAAAGGTCAAGGCTAAACCCTCTAAATTTATTAAAACTTAGTAAGTTTTTACTCTTATTAGGTACACTACAGTTCAATGATATGAATCTCAGATAACGTCTTTAAATTTTAGAGCCATTTATAAATTTTGATAAACTTTGAAGGAGTATAGAATAATTTAAGAGTCAAATTGAAATTAAGAAACACTATGTCACAATGTGCCTGTGTTTAAAAAGCTTAATTGTAGTTATAAATTGTTATCAATATAATTGATCCTCCTTCCCAGTAACTGTCACAGTAATGCTACTAATAGTTGCAAGCGCTGGACAACATAAAAAATCTGCCTTATATTCCTGGAAAGATCAAGTAAAATTAACATACATAAAAGGCAGGTCCTAAATTACTAGACCTAAACGAAAAATACTTCTTAATAAAGAGCAAAAATCATCCGATGATTTAGATCATCAAAAGCGAAATCAATCAAGATAAATGAAAGCTAACATAATAAAGTTTATCCGATATAAGTACAATCATTTAAGGACTAGGGATAACTCTATATTAAAGATCAGTACTCTAATCAATGCTATTATCTAAAGTGACTTCAATTTAAGGAAATAGGTTGAAATAATTATTTTTAAATTAAAATAGATTAATAATAGTAGTATTGTGAGAGTATTCATTGAAAGCCCTTTCTTAATATAGAGAGTATGTTCTTCCAGTGCTTCTTATCTTGAGCCATCGCTCCAATGTATTCAAGTCTTCCTAAATCTTATAAATCTTTAAAGGACTTTTCTGAATCTTTCGTCCAATGCTTACGTGCATCTTGATAACAATTATTGCATAAATATAAAAATTAAAAAACATGCTTTTTAGTATGTTACAAGTTTTGCTGAATAATCAACTTCTTGATGTCTCACATTAAATTGATTCAATTCTAATTTATTAAAATTTTAAATTTCTTATATTCTTAGTGTTACTTTACATAATTTGAACACAATAGCTCTGCAGCTTTAAACGTCTGATTCGCTCTTTACATTTTGAAACTAATTAGCTTACAAGATATGATTGATTGAATATATTATTTAATAAGATCAATTGAACTGTGCTTTCAAAATTCTTGATCCAAACTAACCGCATAGAGTAGATAAGACTGAAACTGAACTCATCAAGTAAGCACATACCAAAACTGAGATATTATAGATACAGATGAAGAGGTATAAACGAGCTCCATAGTATCACAGTTATTGACAAATTAAAAAGCTAAAATCATGTTGAGATAATACAGGATCCTTTTAAATCAGGTTTTGATTAGAGGAAATGATTGAAATATAATAACTTAGTTTTTTATGCAATCTAAACATTAATTGAATAAATCAATTAATACAACTCTTATGAACAGTAACATTGACTAAAGACAGAGAAAAATGAAGAAAAGTAACGAAAAATTAAAAAATGATGTATTAAAAATTATTGGCCAAGAATTTTATTGAAGAACATCAAAAAGTGGCAAGATTCATGATTTGAAATGAGAAATGATAAAAATCTGATAAGCTAACGGAATATGTCTATAATGACAAGAAGGTGAAAATATAGAAACAAAGCCAAATACTCCAAGATCATTCTCAAGAAAAAAACTTGATTCTTTAAATAGTTTAAGAGCAACTACAAGAATTTCATGTGTATAAGTTAATAGTTATCAACAAGAATCATATTTTGTTGTAGCTATAAAAAATTATTATGACAATTAAAGAACATACACAATTTTATAATAATATTATTATTTAAAATTTTAATCATAGTTCGCCTGAAGAAAAAACCACAACTTAAACTTATAATTTCTGACATTAATCTTTAGAATAGTAATTGAGTTTATTAATGAATATACTAAAAATATAAATTATTTTATTAATTCATTCAATATATTATATGAGTTATAAGTCATTCATAAGTCAAGTAAAAATTTGATTAAATTATATTTTTTTATGAAGAAAATGAAGCAATAAACTATATTTTTCATCTCTAAGATAAAAACGCTAAAAACTTGAGAGTTCTCATACTCAACATTAACAAGGTTCTAAAATGTGAAGACTATACTATTTATCAATGAATTTTTTTTATATGAATATAAATATTATTTTTATATTGATTCGAGCACCTTTAATTTATCATAGTAAACAGTAATATTTAAATGCTAATGAATCAAAAAGGCATAACCAACTATGATTTTGTGGAATACTCAAAGACATTAGTGTTTATTTAACTTCTTAAACTTAAATTTTATAAGTGTTAAAATGACTTTTTTTCATACAATGTATACCAAAAATATCCAGGAAGAGTCTTTTCTAAGACTTTAAAAACACCAAAGCTTCATTAAATAAAGAATAGGTTTTTAAGTTTCTTATCCAAATATATACCATTTTTATCAAATTTACCAAAAGTCCCATCCATATTGATCTTGATAACTTCATTTAATCAACATCAGAAATCGTTTCATGTATAAAATTGATTGAGATCCTTTTGATTAACAACTAAATTTTTATATAGTATCTTAAAGAAGAAGATGAGTAAATAATTATTGGTTTTCAAGATAAATATTTTAATATAATTATAAAACTAACTTATTAATGATACTGTTTTAATGCTAACCAAATGTATTATATCGATTGTGTAAATGGTTTTGTATTCAATAGTTTAAAATTTTCATCTTATCCAAGCCAATAATAAATATCATGTATGATCATAGTTAATGAACCATCATCGATAAATTTAAAGCTAAAAAGGTAGTCCAAAGATTGTCAAAGATTATGTAAAAAAAATTCGACTCAAAATTTATACATGAGTTAAGTCAAAATAAAAAGTAATATCTATTAAATATGAAATTTGCCTAAAATTGTTTGTTCATAAAAGATAAACACTAATATTTAAATAAATACTAAGATTCCAAGAGACTTTACTGTGTATTCTAATTATCATTATAATTATTTTTACTAAAAAGATGTAGAAAAGGTGGAAATAGTATATTTAATAATCATATTTTTTATGCTAAATAGAACTTTTATCAACAAATATTAAAAAACTTTATTATTAAAAATTTATTCAATATTTTTAGCAAGAATTTTTGATAAAATAAAAATTCAGAGAAAAAATTATATATGGCTGCTATAGCATTTTATCAATAATTTATAGTATTCAAAAAATTAATTTAATACAATTACTATTTAATCTGCCTATAGTTATATAATTTCAAACATGTAAGCATCAATGGTGAACTTGGATTTTCCTGTGGTGTATGAAGAATTAATTAAAGAACTATCGATATATTAAATAAATTAAAAATTCCAAAACCCTTTCAGTAGTTTGGAGTTTTTGATTTATAAGAGTGGACTATTTACGCATACTTTATTAGGGTTTTAATAGGATTTATGTAGGGGTTTAATGTTTTAACATTAGTAATTTAAGTAAGTACATTTTGAGGTTTGGGGTCAAATCATGACAGTGAGTATATAGATTTATTGTTTAAGTTGCGATATGGATGCGATGAATATAGTGAATAACTCAAGCCTGTTCTGAATTATACGTATATATCAAGGCTACTCCATAATTCTCCAGGAACTGAGAGGTCTCATTGTCTATTAGCATTGAATTTAAAGAGACAGCTGCTTAATTCTAAGCCTAAAAGACCTCTAAAATTCTAGCAGCATCATATCGAATATCTAATTAATGATAAGACTCTTAAATACTTGGCTCACTTCTCTCTGGCCTAGAGGGCTGTGATGTTTCATAGCCAATTTCCTGAGCTACACCTCTCATAATCCATAGCTAACATATATAAAAAGAATGGAATATCTTACAAGACAGTCAATCGCATTAAGAGAGTGATTATAATGTTCCATTTTATAAGACTAATTTAAATTATATATTCGATTAAATGCAGAGGTCTTAAGAGCATAATATAAAGTTTATACATGCTGATGAGGCAGTATTAACTTTTACTACAACTTTTAGACCATCCAGATTCAATGATAGTGATAATTGTTTATTTATTGTGAATGAACACAGATTAGTATTTTTCCTTCTTTATTCAGCGTTTAAACAAATTAAAATTAAGCCTTTTCATTATTATATTTTATTTGAACATCTTTATTATTTTATTAATATGAATCTAGATTAATATATATTAATATGAATTAGTCTGTCTTTCAAAATATATAATTGTATATTATCTGTAAATACCTTAAAACTTTCAATATTTATTGTTGATTCTTCTTATTTTGAATGTTTGCAATTATATTTGAATTAAATAACGACATCATCACCAATTGAGTTTATAAATTCTTTATATAATACGTTTTACTTTATATTATTTAGTTTTAACTATATACTGTATTTATATTTAATTATTTCAAAATATAAATGGACACTCTTAATTTAGTCCAAATATTTGGAGATTAGTGAGCAAACAGATTAAAATATATAAATCAAAAATAATAATAATCAATATTTATATCGAGGAACAGGAGAAGTATGCTTGACTCAAATATCCTCATAACCAACATAAGAAACCGACCAAATGAAGCATTAAGATTATGATTTAGTCTTCGCAATTAGAGATGAAGAAAGCAATAAAAATTGGAATATTAAAATTAAAAGCAAGTAAACCAATTGAATTGAAGAAAATTAGTAAAATTATGTTGATATTAATCTTAATTATTGATAAAGTATCAGACAAAAAGGTAAAATGAGATAATTTCAAAAATCAAATATATTCTTCATTATCATTAACTGTACTGTATTAGTTACTAAATAATTTTAATTACTTATAGAAGAGTAATACTGTATGCACTTATAAGTAAAATCAGCTAAGGCTATGTTGGTCATTTGTTTTTTAGAGTAGTTTCAAAATTGTTTTGAGCTCTTCTACTTCTTGGGATCTAAACTCTGAGAACTTTCTCTATCCTGTCGATGACAATGTATTGTATGCTGCTTATATCAACAATTGTTCTACTCTTCTCATTGACGGCCTTAGCAAAGTTGAGGCATCTTCTTCTCTAATCAAGCTATTTAAATTGCTTTGGCACAATCCAGAGAGATCTTATCGTACTTTATTTCTTCTTTGTCATAATCTCTCAAATAGTCGAAATCTGCGATGACACTTACTTGCTTATTTAGATTGGCAATTATCATTATGTTTACTGGATCAGCTTTCAAGTGATTTTCTGAAGCACACCGTAGAAAATGTCGTCGTTATCTTGCTTTGGTTTCTTTTGATTCTTGGGCTTAGCCTTGACTTCATTCCACTCCATTTATTAAATTTGTGATTTATGATTAAAATTAGTTAGTAACTCATACATTAATGTTAAATTAATAAAGAGTATATTTGATTTTTGAAATTATCTCATTATACCTTTTTGTTTAATACTTTATCAATGTTTATAAATGAAATATAGTTTTAAGTAAACAAAATGGAAAATGAGAATTGTGATTATAGTATTAAATTTAGAATGACAAATAATTTTGAATAATTTGGAATTGAAAAAGTCTCCCGTATATCCTTTATAATCTTAGTCACTTATCTTGAGAGTCAAACTAACTGGGTAATTATAAACAAGATTATATTATTAATTTACACTAAAATGATCCCTAATAATGAAATTAACTTGTAAAGAATCATATTTAATAAATATAAAAGCAAATGCTAATAAACCACTAAAATTAATTAAATAACGAAACATTCTCATACACTTGCCAAATTGAAGAACATACTAACTGAAATATAAGACAAAATGAATCCTTCTGATTCCTTAAGCATACTTCCTTAATAAATTATTCTAAGTTTAACAACTAGAGAATATTAAACATTTTCAACAAGATACGAGAACCATATAAAGTATTTATATGAACTAAGTACACTAAACTGGCATTAAAAATTTTTTTATAAATCAATTATATGTTATAATATTAAGCTTAAAGTTAATAAATTCAATCTCTTACCTTATATATTTTTGTTGTTGTTGAGTTTTTCTTAAAACTTCTTCCCTTTTTAAAGTTGATTATTTCATTTGCATCTAGTATTATACAAATGGATTAGATAAGATGAAAAATCTTGAATGATATTGATTAACCCTATATAAGTTTAATAGAGACAACAGAACAATGTTATAAATCTACACCTAAATTAAAATAGAATTTCATAAATACACAAATCTTTTCAGACAATTATTTCAAAAGTTATCTGTGCAGACAATTTTTCATAAAATTTTCTAACCTAAAAATTATTATAGAGGTAGTCTAGCAACCAAAATTTATCAAATATACTGACCAAGATATTAGACATGAATGATATTAAAAATGATTTGACACTGAAACAAGCAAAATAAACTCAAATCTCAAATTCTTGAACATAGGATATACTGGTTAAAGATATATGTTTTTAACTTGGTTTTTTAAGAAATAACACTATAAAGCTGATTTAATTCTAAATGATAATCTATTGATTTGAAGTCAAGATTGTGAAGCATTAATCATTAAGAAGTCAAATTTCACTCAAAATTGTACATTTAAGAGTTGCTAAAAATAGAAGGATTATTTTATTATTTTATATAATCTGTGATAAATAGAATACCATATAATAATATTTTTTGTATTTATTTTGAAGAAATTTGTTTTGGCATACATTATTTTAATATCATCTTTGCAAATTATACATCTATATTTAGAGTAGTAAAAGCTTTTTACAAGTTAATACTATTTATAAATTTCAAAAGATAGATTTGAAGATAGCTATACCTTACGATAGATATATGAAAGTAAAATAATAATTTAATTCAATCATTAAAATTCTTAACTTAACTAAAATTACCGTAATTAGTTACTTTAAGATGGTTATGTGGATGTTGAATCATTTAACTTTGATATGAAAATGCTGTTAATATAATTTTATAAACTTTACAATAGAACCTCAATTGTATTATTATTATTGTAGGAATACATTTGATTTGGGAAAAATAAATTAAAATAAATATGTATTCATCGTAATTATTGGCAGTTAACTTTCTGGAAACCTAGGCAATATGGTACTTTTTTTAAATATAATTTAAAATTAGCTGGACTTTACTATTGGCGGTACCCCTCTATAGCATCCCCAGAGCGAGATAAATCAATTTTAATTTTGGCATTCAAATCAACTAAAAAAATCACCAAAAATTAAAATTGATTTATCTCGCTCTGGGGATGCTATAGAGGGGTACCGCCAATAGTATAGCCCAGCTAATTTTAAATTATATTTAAAAAAGTACCATATTGCCTAGGTTTCCAGAAAGTTAACTGCCAATAATTACGATGAATACATATTTATTTTTATTTATTTTTCCCAAATCAAATGTATTCCTATATATTATTATTTTACAGAGGAATTATTAAATTAAAAAGTTTAATGAATTGATCCCGGAGGAATACGATAGAAAAAAATTTAAAGGGGAATAGTTCAAACTAAAGTTTGATAATCAGCCCTTACTTTCCCTATAAGTGAGCTTCACGCTCATAAGTTATGAAGAAAAGAAAGATAAATATATTCTAAAGATTGGTCATTAATCATAGAGCATTGATAATCTATCACAACAAGTTAGATTTGTCTTCTCTCAGGCTCTCCGCTAATATGTCTAGAAAGACGGTTTATCTTAGTAATTAAACAATTGGAAAGTACTAAATAAAAGGTAACCTAAGCAAAAAACTGTTCTCTATATATAATGGAACTTCGAGGTACTATAAAAGTCCACCCTCTATTCATATTAATTTCCAAAATCCAAAAAATGAGTCGCTTATACTCGACTAGAAAAAGAAGGGGATATTTGATAATAAGATCTCTGTGACTAAAATCACTGATCAAAAAGAAAAGAACTAACTTAAAGATGGTCCAATTCAGCTTCTACTATAGTAACACTCAGTCATAGTATTTTCAAATAATAATCTCAAATTTGACTCTATTATTCAAAAATGAGTCTTATAATCAGAAAAGAGATTAGTTGCTTCCTTTATACTTAATAGGCAATCACGCCATCTAAGCTAACTTGCTCAAACTTATCCAATACGTCACGACTTTGAAAGAGATGCACTACTATTTAATAGCAAAGTATTTCTAAAGCAGTCAAAAAATAAATAAATTAAAAATCATACTATTTAATAATTCACTAATTAAAGTCGAGGAAAGCAAGAAATAATAATGACTATGACATATGAAAAAAACTAACACAAACCTACAATACTAGCAAGCTAAAATAATTGAATGACCATAACAAGTGGAGGAAAATTGAGATAATGATTGATAATTAATAAGATACTTTCATTGAGACTACGAAACTTGAAAAATCATGAATCTCTAAACCCTATTAATTATTAATAATTTGTCAGTGATTCATCAACTTGACAATTATAATAATAGGCCGATTAAAATAGTTATTAAATTTAACTTAATTAATTAGGATTCAAACTTAATTTGTGATTAATGCTAGTTAAAAGGTTTAACTAATTAATAATAACTATAGAGTACCTAATGGTCAAGGGCAAATGGTGTCCAGTCTACGACTCCAGTGACTCTCTGGATATTACATTCACTTCACTTTTCTCTAATCAAATGGTTCAAAATTATCTCAAAAGACGAATAGAATTCAGTGTCAATTAAGAAGCTAAGTTCCATGATTACGCCTCAGAAATGCAGCAGATAACAGACTAAACTCAAAACTTCTTCAGGGAGAGATTTTATCTTGAGCAGTTGAAGTCAGACAAATAACAACAATAAAGAATTTGATGAAGAAAAGTTGTTAAGTTTGAATTAATATTTAAATTTCAAACTAAAATGACTTCTAGAGAGATTGAACATATTAGATGATTAAAAAATTATAAATAAAAAGGGCTAGTAAGTTAATGCACTATCATATCCGGGGGCCACCGAGTCCCCAATTTATTAATTATTATTATTAATATGTTACAAAGAGTTTTTATCATCGCTAGTTACAGCTTTGGTTAAAATAATACTAAATTCTGTAAACTAAAATAAAAATGAAATTTCTTAATGAATTAGCAGTACTAAACTATAACAACGAAAATAGGTGCATTAAAAGTTTTATGATTTATATCATATGAAAGATAAGCCTAAAAAAATACTTATCTATATTTGTATGAATTTGACCTATAGGAGAGCTTATTTCTTTATTCTTAAAAAAATAATTTTACTAAGATATGAAAGAAATATGCTCATAATGATATAAAATGTCTATTCTAATAAAGTAAGATAATTTGAATAATAAGGGACTTTAATGATAATAAATACCTTATTAATGTTTTTTAAGTAAACAATGACCTTACTTAAATTACATATTTGGCATTTAATGAATTTGATGTATTAACTTTATCAAATATTATTAACTCATTACACCTTGTAGTTTTATGAACTTTAATAAATTAAATTGGCTTAATATTTAAAATAATAGTAGCAAGCAAACTTTTAAATCAGAAAATGATAATAAAATAAACAATAATTTTAGGAATTAATAAAACTGCCAGATATTTTATATGAAATTTGACAAATGCTAATTATTTTCTTGCTAATGCTAATTGAAAATACATTATAAGCAAACACATAATAATAACTGCCTTTATTTATATTAACTCACATATTAAATGTGTTTTTTTAATTGTTATTATTTTTATTAAAATGCTTTAAATATATATATATATTAATTATTTCATTGATTTTAAAGTTAATAAACAATAAAAATCTTAAAATTAAATTTTACCAACTATTTTAATGATTATAAGGTTTTATAACTTTTTATTTATAAGTTCTTCCCTTCCTTAATTTTAATAGATTTCCAATTAAATTCTATAGTTATTATAATCAATTTTAATATGTTTCATATATGAATTAACATAGATTTATTGTAATATAAACAATATATAAATATAATGATACATTTGGGATCTTAAGTTTTTTGATTTACATTTGTATTAATATTTAAGTTTTTGAATTGAACGAGATTAATTAATATTTTATTGGCATTCAAACAAAAATAGAAATATTTACTAAAAATTAGAAATTAATCTAGTTGTACTTAATAACATATTTTAAATTAAAAAATCTTACTCAAGCCCTTATTATCAAATTTTTGGGGATTTAATAAGGAATAAATAAGAAAAATATTAATATGTTCATGTTTTAATCTGACTTTTCGTTTATTTAAAACGAGATTTTGCATAAAATAATAATTAAGTTAGTTTCATTTATTATTATATAAGTTATGCTTATACTTAAAATTAATTCATTTAGATGTAAATTATATATAAATTTTATTATTCAAAATATAATGTCGTTTAAAATAAGAGAAATGTCTTATTAAAAGTATAATTAAATTAATATTGATTTTCTTATTTATTCCCTAATCTTTCATTCTTTATTATAGAGATAAAATAGTATATAAATAATTCATTCATCAACACCAGATAAAACCCATTAACTGTGTTTTTTGTTTGTTTCATTAAAAGACCCCCTATCATCGCTATACGTTTAAGTATCTTTTAGCCTTCTATTTAATTCTTCCTCAGACTTTGGTTACCAACCTTTCCTAAATATGCAAGAGCTATGGAAATGTCCGCCTTGTTGTGAGATCTTCTCTTTGTCTCTCTTTGTATCCAATGTAACTCTCAGTTAGGTGCATCATCATCAACCATTTGAGTAATATAATTCGTTTTAGTATATTGCTAATGGGAATATTTTGTGGAGATCTGAGCATGAGTGCAGAAAATGAATAAATGAGTGCTGCGGCTTTTTCAGGTTCAAAAGGGTGATGATTATGAGAGACTCTGTTGATGCCAATCTTAAATCATTCAATGATAAGTTGCGTAAATAAATTCTCAAATTGTTTCTAATGTGTCTTTTTAAGGAAGCCATCTTTGTTATTAATTTCATGGGCATGTTTGTTTTATGTAGTGGGACAAAATTCAATACTAGCTTTCTTTTTACTACTCAATTCTGCCAATTTAATGTAGTTGGTAATGTTGAGCATTTTATTCATATTCCAAACTTCACATTTGGTGTCTTTTTATATATTTTGTTTTCCTTAATTTTTTTTATCCTACATTTATCATTATTAGGTTCTTATAATATATGCTTATAAGTTGATAATATGTTATTAAAATTCAAATGGGCTATCAACTCGGATTCATCAAAAGAATTTAGCGCATTTGGTCTCTATATTCTTTGAGTTTCTCCTACTAGGTCTAAAGAATTATTAATTTTGGCTATGGGGAAGCATCCTCCCCCCTAATGTATACTTTTTATTTAGTAGTCTGATAGAGTTTTTGACGCTGAGTAATAGTAGCTAATAAACTTGGGGTGTGCGAGCAATAGTTTTTGAGCTATGTCCTCTTATAAGTCAAAGAATTATATATAAAATCATCATAAAATTGACAAAAATTTTCAATTTTTCTTCAAATTTTTAATTTTCATAAAATTATCGATTTAAGTGAAAAATAAGAAATTTAACAAATTATATAAATCTTATTTAATTATTAACAATAAAATTGAAAAATAAAATTATTCTCTCTTATTAAAAAAATGCAAAAATAATTATTTTCAATTTTATTGTTAATAATTAAATAAGATTTATATAATTTGTTAAATTTCTTATTTTCACTTAAATCGATAATTTTATGAAAATTAAAAATTTGAAGAAAAATTGAAAATTTTTGTCAATTTTATGATGATTTTATATATAATTTTTGACTTATAAGAGAACATAGCTCAAAAACAATTGCTCGCACACCCCAAGTTCATTAGCTACTATTACTCAGCGTCAAAAACTCTATCAGACTACAAAAAAAAAAGTATACATTAGGGGGGAGGATGCTTCCATAGCCTTAATTTTCTGGGATATTGACTCGTTTCTTATCATATAATTATTGAAGGGTGTTGTTAATGTTATAATTTTATTTCGATATTTATTAATATATTTCTGAGAAATATCATCTTCATCCATTGTAATCTGGTCGAATATATGATAGAAAATCTTTATCAGAATTTTAAACTGATTCTCAGCTCAAGTTTGCATCATCATTTATTTATTATTATTATTAAGTTTCCTATTTTTTATAATTAAGTTGGAGAATTTAAGGAGTTACTTAAATGTGCCATTTTCTTGACTTGTTTTAAAATTCATAAGTAGACCTTGTGGATTTTCCTGCCTAATGCTTGAGAGAAATTCTTTCTAATCAGGATTATAAATCGGGTAATTGTTAAGTTAAAGAGTAAAGTAGGGTTCACTTTAAGTGTGTGGAGATAGGACCCGAATTATAAAATAAAGATCATGAGGAATCTTGATTTAATAATCTTAAAGTATGTTCTAAGAGACCATTATTTTCAACTTTAATTTTTTTAGTTTCAACATGCATATACAAATTTCTAAGAGTGTGAAATTTTTAAATTGAGTTATCTAAGAAAAAAGGTATCACAATTGGAAATAAGATTCACAATTTTCCCAGTTGCTGAGGGACTCGTTAATCTCAGTCATCTTGATGTTTTAAAATAATAAGAAATTTAAAAAAGATAATATCTTAATAATGATCCAACTTATGAACAGAAATATATTATTATATCCCTATATAAAATTTAATCACGATTAAAAATATTTCTTTTATCAAAACTTTAAATAAGAAACTCAAAACCATAAAAGGAGATGTATCGCATAATTTTTCTTTACATATAAAATTTTCATTTTGTCTTATATGCAAGTTCAAAAAATTAAATTTACTATTTATTTGTGATTGCTTTGCATAAGAATATAATATATATTTTTAAGAGAATAACTTATTCAAAAGAATAAAATTTTGTCTTATTTTATTAAAGAGCGAATCTAGTTATTTCAACTGGATTGATTCTTACAAATTAATTATAATTAAGTTAAGATGACTGTATTTGTAAATTAAATGCCTTTAAATGATAGTTGAAATTGAAAGAATTATAATTAAAAGAAAATATTATAGAAGTAGGAGATACCGACTTTTAAATTTATAATAAAAAAAATTATATTTCGCATCTACTATATTAAAATTGCAGTCCTCATTAATTTCTTAAACCTTTAAATATACCTATTATTGAAAAATATATTTGTAAAGGAATCTCAAAGAGCGATCAAAATGCAGGAAATTTTTTATTTTTTAAACAAAAATAAAAGTTTGGTAATTTGTAGTAATGCCTATTAAAATTTTCTAATTTTCGTTTGCTTGCTAATAAAAAACTTTATAATATTATTTAGTTTTTTAATTTTTAAAATTTGTCAAAATAATATTTTATTGAATACAATTTGACCTTACCTTAAGAAGAAAAAGGTATAATCACCATCATACTCGTTTCTTTGACCAAATTCATGTTCTTTTTATTTATTCATTAAAATTAAAATATATTAAATTATATTTGTTGGAAAATAAAAGCAAGTTTAATATATCAACCTTTCATCAATTATTCTCATTACATTTAAATTGATATTTAACGTTATTTATTTCTTATTTTATATCATGAAAGATCTCAAGGGGTATCTGAATTGTGATTATATATTCAAAACCCCAAAACCCTTTCAGTAGTTTGATTGAGTTTTTTATTGATAAAAGTAGACTATTAAGGCATACTTTATTAGGGTTTTAATAGGGTTTATGTAGGGGTTTAATGTTTAAATATTAGTATTTTAAGTGAGTATAACAAGCGAGTTTTTAAAATATTTCACACAAACATAAGCTTAGAGTCATGTGGCAGTTCTCTGAATTTTATCTTTCTTAGTTGATGTTTGATTGTTTCTATTGTTTGTTAATTCTCTTAGCTTGGCTTGATAATAGTTGAGTATGCAAGTTCTCTGAGACCTCCATTTATTTTATTTTTATCGAGATATTGTTTGATTCTTTGCTTAGAATCTCTCTCACCCCTGCAGCTAAAGTAATCATTTATTGGCATGTCGCTCTCTATTATTATTACTGCTAGAGCCCAGATATCCCATTAAGTGTCTCCATCTCCCCAATCCTCTCTCTCTCTGCGAAATATCCTCGAGTGCCGTATACATTTCCATATGCAGAGGCTTGAACTCTTTGAGCTCTGTTGAAGTCAATGATATAAACTCTAAGAGGCTGAAAGTTCATCATGATGTTCTCTGGCTTTAAGTCTCTATGAACATAACCTAGCTTGTGAAGCTCTTCAATCCCTTCAACTATCTGCTATACTATCTAGCTAATTTATCTCTGACATCTATTGTCGGATAAGAATTCTCTGTAAGTCATTTCAAGTAATGGAAGCCTGAGGGCTACATGATCTTTACCAAGTAAAAAAGCATCAAGCTAGATGATATGCCTCACTCATGTAACTTTGCCTTTTAAAGAGCATAATACTAAATTGCAAAATCCATTTGGAACTTGTCATCAGCAAGGAAGTAATTGAAAGGATAGATCTTGTAAGCATATTAGTCATCTGTAATGACTCTCTTCTCTATTTTTTCTTCAAGAGTAGAGTGAGGTAGCTTTCTAGGCAAGAATCTTAGTCAATAATTTTAATATTGGAATCTTCATTGCCTCTATTTTAACCATGATTTTATTGATCTGAGAGACTGGAAAGTTCTTGACTGCTTTCTTCATTTTAACTTACTTCTAGACTTCAACTCTAAGAGACTCCACTGGGTTTCTTGATCTCCTCTTTTAGAGGAATCTATTCCCTGTAGGTTCATGAATAAAGACAAAACTTTAATTGTGCTTTTTCTTTAGGTGCACTTTGAGGTCTCTAGTATGAGAATATGGCTTCTCACAGAACTCACAGACATACTTCCCATCTTTCTTTTAATGCTTGAGATATAACCTTGGCATATCATTGTGTATATCTCTCAAGTGTCTCTTATAAGTTGAATTGTAGGGGAAAACTTTATTGCAATCTTTGCATTAATAAAACCCCGTTAGTCAATTAAGAACGAAGATTAGGACTTAAGAACAAATAAATATAAAGAAAGATTTAAATGGCGTAAATTATAAATGTTTAGGCTAATTATTAAAACTATTGGCTCGATTAATTGTCCTTATAAAATAAACCAATCAGGGTGTTTAATATTAATATTAACCTAATTATATATAATTTTAGCCAATTATAATTTAATTTTTAATTAATTGTTCTATACCCCCTATCTTTTGTCTTAATTGAAACATGGGGTTTTAGTCAACTTTGGCTTGTAATTATTAATGCTCTATGGCGGAGTGTTTAACCTCCTTCTCAATTTGCACAGCTTCTATGATGAACTCCTACTTAACTTATATTTAAATCTCAAAGCTAGACTGATAAAAGTTGTCATAAGTAGGCTCCCACTGAGTACAAGCGTCTCTGGTCTCTACTTTTCTTGGTTGCTGGAATGATAACTTTTATTGGCTTGATCCAAGTAATGCCGCTCTTCTTAACAGGTTAGCGCTCATTTTAGTTTGCTGATATATTTTATTATAATAATGATAAAATCTAACCGAGATAAACTATTATAGTAGAGTATAAGACACTCTGGTAGATTCTTTGCTGAGAGGAAAGAAAATTAATTAATCATAAAAGACTGTAAGTTGAGATATTTTATGAGAATTTATTTGTTTTAGTAAATTAAACTACTCCTAATGAAGTTTTGTTTCTCTAGGAGGTCCTCCAAATCAAGCTTGAACTTAATTTAGAGTTAAGATTATTAAGCATTTTTAAATTTAATCTGCTCCTAATTAAGTTTTAGCCTTCAAATTTAACTCCTAATAAAGTTCGAACTTAATTTGGAGGACCTCCTAAAATAATTAAACATTATTAGGAGCAATTTGATGGAGAAAGTTTGATAAAAATGGAAATCAATCTGTGAAACTTGAAGCAAGTTTTTCAATGCTTCTCCTCATATCTTTTCAAGGTTAGGTTGACCTCCAGTAGG
Source organism: Oxytricha trifallax (assembly GCA_000711775.1). Taxonomy (NCBI): domain Eukaryota; phylum Ciliophora; class Spirotrichea; order Sporadotrichida; family Oxytrichidae; genus Oxytricha; species Oxytricha trifallax. Next base: position 22,785 of record ARYC01002623.1, read on the forward strand.
TCCTCTCTATTTAGTAGTAAGATTTTAATAAACTTAGAATGGATATCCATAATTTTAAATTTCATTAACATTTCTAGAAAGAGGAAGCAAGATGGAGTTTTGGTTGGATTGTTCTTGCCAACTTAGGAGGGAAATAAAATCTCATTCTTAAAAGCCTTACTGAGTGAAGACAAAAAAGCTTTTAAGTCTATTGAAATTAGGATGATAGAGATACCTAACTACACTGAAATATCAGTGACTAGCCTATATGACGATGCTATGAGTGATCCGGACGTAGCTCTCTACCTTCCATCAAAGCTACAGCTCTCTAATAAGTTACCAGAGAGAAACTTCTTCTTTGGTGTTCTTGCAACTCTGAAACCTGAGTACTTAAATGAAGTTATTTAAGAAGCTCACAAGAAACGATACAGCATCTCTCTTGAAGAAAAAGAGAAGCAAGGTATTAAAATAAGTGACACTTGGCTGTAGGAACTTTAAAAGCATCCTTTCATCTCAAGTATGCTTAGTCTTCCAACTTTAAAGAAAAACCTGGTAATGCTATATACTTGATGAAAGAGCGCATCAAATTAAACAGAGAGAGAGAGAGAAAGTCTAAAGTAAAACATGAATTGAGTAAGAGCCTCTTCAAAGATTTATAAAAGCCAGATGAGATGAACATAGAAGCAGGAACTGGCACTTAGAGAAGAAACATAGGCTCAAGCAAGCCTTAAGAGGAAGAAAAGAAAGAGAAGCCAAATCCTTTTACGGGGAAATTTAATATGTGAACTTATTCATTCGCTTAAATCTAATACTTATTTATATACACAAAATCTCCCTTCTCTTGCGCATACTTTAGCTTTATCATCGCTGACTCTCTTAGCAGCACTCTTAATAAAATCGACTGTATCTATCTTTAAATCATGCATCATATGGTAGAGCAGCAATTTCTAATAATGACCTTTCAATAATCCCCAATATAATTCAATTCCATTGAACTAAGGGCTGTAAGGAACATTAAATACAGGTGTTATATTTAGCCTTTCATATTCCTTCCTTGAGTCTTTAGTTTTACGAACTGACAAGTTATCAACGAACAGAATAATCTCTTAGTCAGCGTACTTAACTCTGAGTTATGCAAGAACTTAATATATTATTCAGTCTTTATAGAACGAGGGTGAATATCAAAAGTCTCGAGGCCACTTCTTTCACTTATTCCACCAAGAATACAATAAGTTTACACTTAAATTTTAGTCATAAACTTCTTATTACTATACCTCTTGTACCAAAACCTTGATATAAAGGTATTTAATGTAAATACTGCCTCATCAGCATGTATAAACTTTATATTATGCTCTTAAGACCTCTGCATTTAATCGAATATATAATTTAAATTAGTTTTATAAATGGAACATTAAAGTCAATCACTCTCTTAATGCGATTGACTGTCTTGTAAGATATTCCATTCTTTTTATATATGTTAGCTATCGATTAAGCAGATATGTGAAGCTCAGGAAATTGGCGATGAAACATCACAGCCCTCTAGGATAGAGAGAAATGAGCCCAGTATTTAATAGTCTTATCATTAATAAATATTCAATATGATGCTGCTAAAATTTTAGAGGTCTTTTAGGCTTAGAATTAAGCTGCTGTCTCTTTAAATTCCATGCTAATAGACAATGAGACCTCTCAGTTCCTGGAGATTTATGGAGTAGCCTTGATATATACGTATAATTCAGAACAGGTTTGAGTTATTCACTATATTCATCGCATCTATATCGCAACTTAAATAATAAATCTATAGACTCGCTGTCATGATTTGACTCCAAACCTCAAAATGTTCTTACTTAAATTACTAATACTTGAACATTAAACCCCTACATAATCCCTATTTAAACCCTAATAAATTATGCCTTAATAGTGTACTTTTATCAATCAAAAACATTATTAAATTAGAAAGTTAATTGCTAATGGTACCAACCACTTGGGACTTTCTGATATAGCTTTCTACTACACTAAGGCCTATCGAGGGCAGGTAGGAAGTTGCTAGCGCAACGCATGAGGGACCAGTCGGCGGGGTTCAATCTGTCAGCGTACACTCTTCGAATAAGCTGGATCCTAAGATTTTCCTGCATTAGATGAGTCTATTGGCTTGAGTTCAGTTTCCTAGGTAATAGGGAGCAGGATGAAGGTACGCTCTGCCTTCGAAAGTGAGAAGACGAAAATCATTGAAGCCAACGATAAGGATTTTTCTCCTACACAGGGTTAGGGTGCTGAAGCTACCACAGCGAAAGGATAGGGATTACGTTTCCCAGCAGCGGCGGGACCGGTAAGCGTTTTTCTCCACCTTCTGTTTTCCAGTTGGATCTAACGAGCTCTGTCCCCAGGTACAAAATGGGATGACATCTTGATTTTGGGAGAAGACTAGGTAATAGCGAGGATGGTTTTTCGGAGTTTTCTACTTCATGACTGCCACGTCACGGAATTTGCCACGTCAATTCACTCAGATACGTATACGTCACGACTAAGATTGATGTTTTGATTTTAGTATTAAACAGTGATATGTTAAATTTATTTGATTTTAATAGTAATTAAAATACAATTAAGATTTAGAGAATAAAAGTTTTGGTAGATAATAATAATTCATAACTAAATAACAGAATTCTTAATTGATAAAATTAAATATATAGGAATCTTAAAATAATAAGATTAATCATTTAATATGCTTTTTTTAATAGATTAAATAATTTAAAATAAAAGGAATTTCATGTATATTTTGTAAAAGCAATAATTCAATATCTGCTTTCTTAAATTTTAGTTTACATTATTGAATGGGAGTAAACCCTTTGCCGATTAATGATTAAAAAATACATTTACTCTAAATAATTACATAATGCAACAATCTAACATATAAATTAAAATATTAAACCAGGCATTTTATACTTCTTAAATAATATAAAATAGCTTTACCACTGTTAAAATTGCATCAATGGTTCTTTTTTGTATTAACTGATAAATGGCTTATAATTTTATTGTTTTTTAAATAACTAATTTTCGTGGATATTTAATATCCTTTAACAATAAAGAATAAGCAACCTTTTCAGGCAATGATAATATTTCTTGAAAATCTAAATTAAATATAAACATTATTTGTTTTACTAAATGTTATTTAAAATTTAGAGAAGTTATTTCATGCTTTTAGCATGTTATGAGACTTGTTAGTATGTAAAATAGATTATTAAATGCTAATTTCTAATTAAAGGAATTACAGAAAAAGCTAATAAATCTACTCTTCGTTTTGCCTATGCCAAATTAAAATCGCTTTGTTTTTATTTGTGCTAAAAATTATCAATAATTATCCATAAAGTATATATCAAAATAAGACTAGGTACTAATATGTTTGATATTGAAGTATATTATTGTTAAATATATTGCTATATTCATCATTGAGGTAACAAAGATATTAGAACTCGTAAAATTAGATTATCAACTGTATTATTAATTTAATATTCATAAAATACTGGATTCTTTATGTTTATTATATTTGTTTGTATATGCTTTTATGTGTGAAATTTCTCCAATGTATCAATAAATTATGCTTCAAAGATAGGGAACTTTCTATTATGTTAAAGTCTTTTCAGGTTTAGTTTGTCTGTAATTCATTTATCATTAAATATAGAATTTATTCAAGCAACTTGTTAGATAATAATTTTCATTTATGCTAACTATAACTTTAAGATTTACTTAAGCTTTTTAAAATTAACTTTTTTATTTATATTATTTGTTTATTTCCTGCTATCTTTCATATTTAGTTCAATCTCTCTAATTTTAGAACACATAATTTTCATTTTAAATCTTAATAGTATAAGAATTATTTATTTTAAAACAATAAATGATGACATATTTCATCAATATAGATTATTTTAATTTTATAATTTTATTTTATCTATTATTTCAAGATATGGAACTTTCATTAAAAGTTTCCTTTCTACTAAGTTTAATTAAATCTTTACTTGCTATAATTTTAATTTAATCTATATTGGAAATCTATTAGTTTTAATATCAATAATAAAGTTCAAAATTAAAAAAATATTCATAATAAAAATTTAAAACATTTAAAATAAGTATATAAAACAAGTATAAATACTATATATTATTTTTTGATAATCTTTTACTTAATAATTATAATTAAAAGATACAGATATTTATGATTAGTTGTTAATATTGTAAAGAATAAACGTAGAGACATTTTTAAAACTAGTTTAAATTGAATAGCTTTTCTATTAAAATTAAATTTCAATGTTAAAATATCAATTTAATATCAATATAAATGATAATTAAGCTTTTAGTTTTATAATTTTATTAAAAGATTGGTTCGGATAGAATTGTGATGAGGAATACGGCAACTTAGTGAGAATTCAAGTAGAAAGAAGTGAAACTATTTGATCGAACATTAGCGAGGATATTATATCGTAAATCAGCAGACAGAAACCGCAAACTGGAACAAACGATCAGATTGTTTTGTAGAACTTCAGTCAGACTGAAAAAGGAATTGACAATGGAACTGTGAGGACTCCATTTTAGTAAAATGGGTAAGGATTTGATTGAGCTTGATATTTAAGTGTTCAAACAAGAATGAAACAGGATGAAAAACCTCAAATTAATAAAAGACAGATGAGCAAGTGAGGAAGATCAAGGGGAAAAGGAGAAGAGAAAAAAACACAATCAGAGGATGAAGAGAAAATATGATTAAGTGAGATATAGTGAAGAGATGTGAAGAATACATAGAAGATCAGAAAAATCAGTTTAAAAACTGAAAATAACTGTCGCATTTCATGAATAACTATTTATTTATATTTAACTAATTATAAACAGTTTACTATTACTATTTTTAAGAACATTAGTATTAATGACTTCATTCCAAATAATAATCTTTGAAAAAACTGATTAAAGATTACGAAGATCATCTTTGAATGCATTTAAAGTGATTGTTTATAATAGTATTAGACATTTAAAAAAAAGTTAATCATAAAAAATCAGATATTTTTAATCAATTTTTAATTAGTAAATATTTAATTAAAGTTTATAATTAAGTTAATAAAATAACTAAAATATTCATTTGAAGATTTTATTCTTGAATATTTATTAGTCCCATTATAGTACAGGACAAATGATACTAATTTTTAAAATAAATGTTTAAATAAAATATATATATAACTATTCTTGTATTCATAGAAAAAAAAAGTATTAGTAAATTTTAATTCAATTTTATCGATAATATATTTATAAAAACCTAATAGAAGCTGCATATATATTAACAATCGCATGTTTTACTTAAATAATGAATGAAATATTAACAATCTATTCAATATAAATTATAAATATTAATAAACTAATTTAAATCTTTATTTTCAAAGCAATTATGATATATTTTACGAAAAATATATGATTACAAGAATTTGATTAAGAATATTAGATATAATAAAAATGTCTGATCAGATGATGCCATGCCACTCACAATAAATATAAGTTACAAGAAACATATCTAATTTTTTATTTTTTATAGTGAGTTTTCGACAAGAAAGAAAAGGGATAGGCACATATTATTGGAATGATGGTGACATCAATGAAGGATAATGGATGAATGATAAAAGATGTTCTTAGATACCATATTTACTTAAGTCAATCCCAATTCTTAATTATATTATCCTTTTTCATTTTAAATTAAAGACTTCCCCTTATTTTTCATAAATAAACAATTTAATAAATGATTAATAACCTACTTATATTAGAAATACAAAAATGAAATTCTTTAATATTAAGCAAGTATTTTCGAAATGTGGAAGTTGTTTCAACAAAATTAAAAAAACGATAGAATTATGATTATTTTATATCAAATTTCATTACATTGCTCTCCAAAGTTTGGCAATGACTTATTGGCAAGAAAGAGAAAAGAATACTCGTGGTCGGTCTCGATGCTGCTGGTAAGACCACCATCTTTTACAAACTAAAGCTCGGTAAGGTCCTCACAACTCTCCCAACTATCGGCTTCATCGTGGAGACGGTTGACTACAAGAACAGTGGTTTCACCTTGTGGGATGTAGGCGGTCAAGACAAGATTAGACTCTTTTTGAGATACTATTACCAAACACCTAAGGTTTAATTTTTCTCGTTGACTCAAACGATAGAGACAGAGTGATGACTCCAGAGAAGAACTTCACAAGATAATCTCTGAGGAAGAATTAATATAGCAGTTCTCTTGGTATTCCCCAATAAGCAAGATCCTCCAGGCTCTGTGACTTGCACAGAGATTACCGATAAACTAGGTAACCACACTATCACAGGCAGAATTTGGTACATTCAAAGCTCATGTAAAGTAACTGTAGATGATTTTTATGATGGTCCTGACTTGGTCTCAAATCATGTTGTCTCAAATTGAAATGCTAAAAGGTATTTCATTTAGTGTTTGGATCTTTGAACTGTGCAGATCAATTAAGAAATCTCTATCTCTTGAATGTAGCGAATTATTGCTATTACTTATAAATATATGTTTAATTTAAATTATAATATGTTCAAAATAACTCACTCTTTTAAAGAAGTAATTTGATAATTTTGTAATTTTATCGTTTTTTGAATTTGATTGTAACAACTTCCAAATTTCGAAAATATTTGCTTAATATAAAATAAGAAATTGAGAAGATTAAGAGTGGTGCCTTTGTAAATCAAGCAAGTATTTTTTAATTATTTAAAATATCATTCAAATTAATCATTGATTGAGCTACATTTAATAAAAAATGGGCTAAGTGTAGCTTTTTTAAAAATAATATAACCTTTTACATTAACTTCTTCAAATGACCATACCATCATTAAAAAAGCCTCAAGCTGATATGATTTAAGCTTCTGCCAATTTTAGTATTTAATGCGTCTCAAAGAAATTTGATAATCGATCTTAAAAAACATGTTATAAATAGCAGTTTATCAAAAAAATATTTTGAAAGTCAAAATAGTAATAATAATAGTAAAATTTATAGTAATTAAAATAGAGAAAGAAGAACTCCCAATTTAAGCGATACTTGTGAAACAAATTAATTCTAATTACGTTAATAAAACATCAATAAGTACAAATATTTTGATATAAAAAATTTAATTTCTCTTAAAATCATAATACTCTCTGAAAATATCAAATTACTATTATTTTATTTTTCAAAGTCCATAACAAATAAAGTGTTGAGTTAATCAAATATTATTAAAAATTTCAAAAATACAAAAATTGTTATTAGGCATAAAATTATAATACTTTAGATCATTCCTAAGTCATAGAATATTTCTAATGGTAGAGATAAGAAAAGCCAAATGATTGCAAAATAAAAATAAGCATATTTTATGTAAAAATGCTAAAATAAGATCTAGTGTATCAAGTGCAAATTAATACAAAATATACTTTATTAAATGGGCTTACTTATTTTCATTCTTTCAACTTTTAAGCAATATTTTCTATTAAAAAATGTTGTATGCATATATATATATACTTTTTCAAAAAATAATAAGATGATTAGAGAGATTAGATAATCTAGTGTTTAAAGCAAATAAATAATGCTTAAATTAATAAGCAAGTAGTTCAATTGTAGTAAAAAAGCATATTTAAATAACTAAAATAGATTTAATAAAAACTAAATAAATATAATCTCTAACGAAGTTCAGAGTATTTATTTTTTTATAATTAATATCTCTGAATATGGTTAACTCATAATTATTTTTATATTCATAACATTATATGATTGAAACAATGCATCTTAAATAACAATAAATCCTAGAGATAAAATTATGTAAATATTCTTTTATAATATTTTAATCAAAAAATAGTATTTTTTATAAAGATTTTCTTGAACACTTTGAATGTAAGAAATTAATAAAAATATCCAACTATTAATATAATTTATAAACCCCGTAAGTCTATTAAGAATAATCAAATTAAAATTAAAATATCATAGGCTGTTACTAAAAATAATTAGGCTAAAACAAAATAACGCACCCTTATTAGTTTTTTTTTAGAAAAAATTATTCGGGGCAATTGATTTAATAATTAGTCAAACTTTAATAATTTAAGCCAATAATAACATAATTTTATAATTCTTATTTCTCAATCTTCATTTTTAATTGACTAATGAGGTTTTACAAGATCTATATCTTATTAACTATTATTTAAATATCTAATTTAAGTCATAAATTTCATTTAATATGTTGAGTAATCATATAATTCTACTTGATGTCTAGTAAAACTATATTTAATCTTTGTCTTACTCAGCCATTAATCATGCATAAAGGAATTAAAATTAAAAATAAATGACTAAAATTAAATTTTTCATAAATTAAAAATAGATTCTTGCTAAAATATGAATTTTGAATTTAATAAAGAACAAATTAAAATATAAAACAATAAACAATAAAATAACAAGTTTAAATAGCTATACCAGGACATTAAAGTCAAAAAGCAAATTAATATGTTATTGTTTATTAAATAATTTATAATTTATTGATATATCTAGTGATTTTAAACACTTAAATATATAATGTTACTAAATTTTAATATTTATGATAATTGTAAAAAAATTTCAAATAAAAGGCTTAAGATTTTAAATTTAAAAAAATTGTAATTAAGTGTTAAATATTTTAAAATATTGGCATCTTTATTAAATAAAATACATTGAAAATGGGGAATATAAAAATAAAATAGAAAACTAATAATTGAAATATATAAAAGCCATTTAATAGTAAAACATCTAGATAAAAATATCCCTATATATTAAATAAAGTGATTAAAGATAACTACTAACTTAAATTGCAGTTTATGATAATGGAGTTTGTTAATATTTTGATTTAGTAATTTCTTAACGCAGTGTTTCTAATTGTTGCAGCTGCATTACAAAAAATTATATTCTTATTATTTTGTTACTTTTAGATGTAACATCAGTGACCATTTTAAATTGTGTTTTCAGACTAATTTCAATGTGGTGAACAATTCTAATAACTTTAAATGGTTTGAGAGCATTTCTTCCATGAGGGCTTTGGAAATGAACATATTCTTTGTGTGGTACTTTAAAATGAAATGTTTTGAATTGTCTAAAATTTAATTTAATCAATTTTCAAGTGTTCTGTGTCATCGTCAAATGCAAAGAGAATAATCTTGCGAGCTTATAGTTAAGAAAACTGTAACTAGCAAGAGTAGAATACTTTTGAATTCCCATGAGTTTATTCTCCCTCCGATTTGTGACTTTCATAAAGTATTTATTGAAATATAAAATATTATGTATCTAATCGTCTCTTAAATTTAAGGTAATCATTGAAGATGTAACATCAGTGACCATTTTAAATTGTGTTTTCAGACTAATTTCAATGTGGTGGTGAACAATTCTAAATAACTTCAAATGGTTTGAGAGCATTGCCTCCATGAGGGCTTTGGAAATGAACAATTTCTTTGTGTGGTACTTTAAAATGAAATGTTTTGAATTGTCTAAAATTTAATTTAAACCATTTTCAAGGGTCCTGTGTCATCGTCAAATGCAAAGTGAATATTCTTGCGAGCTTATAATAAAGAAAAATGTATTAAGCAAGAGTAGAATACTTTTGAATTCACATGAGTTTATTATCCCTCCGATTTTTGACTTTCATAAGTATATATTGAAATATAAAATATTTTGTATCTAATCGTCTCTTAAATTTAAGATAATCATTGAAGATGTAACATCAATGACCATTTTAAATTGTATTTTCAGATTAATTTCAATGTGGTGAACATTTCTAATACTTTAAAATGGTTTAAGAGCATTTCTTCCATGAGGGCTTTGGAAATGAACAATTTCTTTGTGTGGTACTTTAAAATGAAATTTTTTGAATTGTCTAAAATTTAATTTAAACCATTTTCAAGGGTCCTGTGTCATCGTCAAATGCAAAGTGAATATTCTTGCGAGCTTATAATAAAGAAAAATGTATTAAGCAAGAGTAGAATACTTTTGAATTCACATGAGTTTATTCTCCCTCCGATTTTTGACTTTCATAAAGTATATATTGAAATATAAAATATTATTGTATCTAATCGTCTCTTAAATTTAAGGTAATCATTGAAGATGTAACATCAGTGACCATTTTAAATTGTGTTTTCAGATTAATTTCAATGTGGTGAACAATTCTAAATAACTTTAAATGGTTTGAGAGCATTGCCTCCATGAGGGCTTTGGAAATGAACAATTTCTTTGTGTGGTACTTTAAAATGAAATGTTTTGAATTGTCTAAAATTTAATTTAAACCATTTTCAAGTGTTCTGTGTCATCGTCAAATGCAAAGTGAATAATCTTGCGAGCTTATAATAAAGAAAACTGTAACAAGCAAGAGTAGAATACTTTTGAATTCACATGAGTTTATTCTCCCTCCGATTTGTGACTTTCATAAAGTATATATTGAAATATAAAATATAATGTATATAAGCATTTCTTAAATTTAAGTTAATCATTGAAGATGTAACATCAGTGACCATTTTAAATTGTGTTTTCAGACTAATTTCAATGTGGTGGTGCACAATTATAATAACTTTAAATGGTTTGAGAGCATTGTCTCCATGAGGGCTTTGGAAATGAACAATTTCTTTGTGTGGTACTTTAAAATGAAATGTTTTGAATTGTCTAAAATTTAATTTAAACCATTTTCAAGTGTTCTGTGTCATCGTCAAATGCAAAGTGAATAATCTTGCGAGCTTATAATAAAGAAAAATGTAACAAGCAAGAGTAGAATACTTTTGAATTCACATGAGTTTATTATCCCTCCGATTTTTGACATTCATAAAGTATATATTGAAATATAAAATATTTTGTATCTAATCGTTTCTTAAATTTAAGTTAATCATTGAAGATGTAACATCAGTGACCATTTTAAATTGTGTTTTCAGACTAATTTCAATGTGGTGAACAATTCTAATAACTTTAAATGGTTTGAGAGCATTGCCTCCATGAGGGCTTTGGAAATGAACAATTTCTTTGTGTGGTACTTTAAAATGAAATGTTTTGAATTGTCTAAAATTTAATTTAAACCATTTTCAAGTGTTCTGTGTCATCGTCAAATGCAAAGTGAATAATCTTGCGAGCTTATAATAAAGAAAAATGTAACAAGCAAGAGTAGAATACTTTTGAATTCACATGAGTTTATTATCCCTCCGATTTTTGACATTCATAAAGTATATATTGAAATATAAAATATTTTGTATCTAATGGTTTCTTAAATTTAAGTTAATCATTGAAGATGTAACATCAGTGACCATTTTAAATTGTGTTTTCAGATTAATTTCAATGTGGTTAACAATTCATAATAACTTTAAATGGTTTGAGAGCATTGCCTCCATGAGGGCTTTGGAAATGAACAATTTCTTTGTGTGGTACTTTAAAATGAAATGTTTTGAATTGTCTAAAATTTAATTTAAACCATTTTCAAGTGTTCTGTGTCATCGTCAAATGCAAAGTGAATAATCTTGCGAGCTTATAATAAAGAAAAATGTAACAAGCAAGAGTAGAATACTTATGAATTCACATGAGTTTATTCTTCCTCCAATTTTTGACTTTCATAAAGTATATATTGAAATATAAAATATTATGTATCTAATCGTATATTAAAATTAAGTTAATCATTGAAGATGTAACATCAGTGACCATTTTAAATTGTGTTTTCAGATTAATTTCAATGTGGTGAACATTTCTAATAAGTTTAAATGGTTTGAGAGCATTTCTTCCATGAGGGCTTTGGAAATGAACAATTTCTTTTTGTGGTACTTTAAAATGAAATGTTTTTAATTAGCTAAAATTTAATTTAAACCATTTTCAAGTGTTCTGTGTCATCGTCAAATGCAAAGTGAATAATCTTGCGAGCTTATAATAAAAAAATGTTACAAGCAAGAGTAGAATACTTTTGAATTCACATGAGTTTATTCTCCCTCCGATTTGTGACTTTCATTAAGTATAAATTGAAATATAAAATATTATGTATATATAAGCATCTCTTAAATTTAAGTTAATCATTGAAGATGTAACATCAGTGACCATTTCAAATTGTGTTTTCAGACTAATTTCAATGTGGTGAACAATTCTATACAACTTTAAATGGTTTGAGAGCATTGCCTCCATGAGGGCTTTGGAAATGAACAATTTCTTTGTGTCGTACTTTTTAAAATGAAATGTTTTGAATTGTCTAAAATTTAATTTTAACCATTTTCAAGTGTTCTGTGTCATCGTCAAATGGAAAGTGAATAATCTTGCGAGCTTATAATAAAGAAAAATGTATTAAGCAACAGTAGAATACTTTTGAATTCACATGAGTTTATTCTCCCTCCGAATTGTGACTTTCATAAAGTATATATTGATATATAAAATAATATGTATCTAATGGTTTCTTAAATTAAAGGTAATCATTTTCTCTCCATCAAACAATTTTGTAGATTAGTGTTTTCTGAGTAAATTAATTAAATTCCCACCTGATTCGATGTTAATATATTGACCATTCATGAACATAATAAAAATTCACAGATCCTATTTTAAGACAAAAAAGACTTAGTTTTATTTACGGTTTATATTATTTATAATAGTGAATCACTAATCATAAAGCATAGATTTCATTGAAAATTAATTCAACTATTTAATCCTGCATATAAAATGTTTCATACATTTAGTTATATAATTCCCACAGAAATTGATTTTCTGATGTATCAGTATTCAAATTGAGACACAGGACACATGCAAATAATTCATCTTAAATTTGCAATAGATTTGTTTTTCAAGGAAATAATTTAACATGCACTCTTGGTTGCAGTGGATTATCAGGAAGTGCAATTATGTTTGAATGTATAAAAATTTATTGACAAAAATAATTGGTAAATGAAAAAATCAATTATGAAATAGCCATATACTAAAGTATAAAAAAAGAAGAACCTAGGTTAACAATGATTATCTTTAAAAATGAAAAATATTAAAAAATTTTACATTAAAATATGATTTGAAAATCATTTTTATCAAAATAATATTGCAAAGCTAACAATTCCCTCCTAATATAGCTTAGTTAACTAAATTAACCTTTCACCAGTTAAAATAGAGATTGATTCGATGAGTTAAATCTTTGATAATTTAACTTGCACATAGATTTTATAGGTGTTTTCAAAAGAAGTAACTTACTTCCAACAATTGGTCATTACATATTCACTGATGCTTCTTCTTCAAACTTTGAAAAGAGCAAATTGAGATAAGTGCTATTAAAACTTATGGATCAATTGAGTTGAGTTTTAATAATGTTTAGTTCAGTTTCAATAAGTATTTACAGCCTTCCTACACAAGAACAAGAGCAGTCTTTTATATTAAGAATAAAATTATGGATTTTTTAACCTTGAAATCAACAATATAAAGCTAAATTAGGTCTATATGATATTGCTGAATTTGATTCATAAAATGATGTCTATTTTTATTAGCTCTATTTTTTTTAGTTAAGGCTCAGCAACAATTCATTCCAAAATAAGAATACTTTAATCAAGCAATGTAAATATAAGAGAAACTGAAAAGATCAGTGCAAATTTTAAAATCATATATTATTTAATGGTTTAAGAGATTAACTGCCTCAAGCTTTCCCTTAAATTACAATCAAAATGACATCATAAAGAAAGATTAAATCATTCAAGATAACTTATTCATAGATAGTTTTAGAGTTATCAATATGGTTAGAAGCATTTTCAACGTTTATTCCTAATCTCTATAAATATAAAATTTTTAAATTAACTATTTTTTAAGTTAGATAGGTAATGATATTATAGATTTAGCTTTGTTTAACTTACAGCTGAGAGAGCCATTTATAAATTTTGAAAACTAAGGTATTATTCCAATATTAGATTTGAATATTTATTTTTAATTAGAAATTGATTTACTTAACACTAAATATGGAGTAAGTTATCTTTAATATTATGAATTTTAAACATCACTATTTTCAAGTCATCTTTCTTATCCTTGAATTATTTTGAAAATTTTGAAATTTATCTTATTTCATCAACTTCAACTTCTACAACTTCATCGACAACTTCCTCTTTAAATATAAACCCCAAAAGTTTGATTAAATTAGAACAGAAAAAACCTAACTGCCACTATTTTGGCAATACTATAGATAGAGCTAGAGATTAAAATTCTAAATCAAATTTGTTAGTAAAATTGATTATGTATTGCTCTAAAATTGCTCGTTTTCTGGTAAATTCGATGAAGATTCTAGCAGATTTTCTTTTTTAATTATGAAGATATTCAGGATTAAACATTCACTTTGATTTGAATAGCCTTGAGTTCAATTAAGAAAAGCCATTGTGAGTTTTAAGGAATTTTAAGTTAACAATTTGACTCTAATTAATTTTTTATAAATGAAGTGATGCAAATAGCAGCTTTAAACAAATTAATTATGAGTAATTTATTTTTGATAAATAATATTGTTTAGAATCAAATCAAAACCTAAAATTCTTTGCTTTAATATTACATCGACATTCATTCATTGTGGGTTTATTTTTGTATGAGGACGATTTATGCCTAGAATATATAAAGATTGTTCTGTCTGACCCATATTTTTGTAGGATTTACAGCTTAAAATCAATTTATGAGTTCTAGTGATATCATATAGGAAACAAGATCAAGCATTTATATAATTTTCATAAAAGTGATCAAAACTTGATAATTGAGAGGACAACCATCAGACTTTGTCAGCAATATATATAGTTGCTCTATAAATAGTTTGAACTTCGGCTTATATAAATTTCATTTCCAATCATTTAATATTAATAATGCTCATAATCGTGGTGGTGCTATTCATCTAACCAATATTCATCTACAAATGCTATATTATAGAATTTGATTCAAATAGAGCAGTTATTGGTAGAGTTATATATCTTGATAATATGTCTGGAAATTAAATAACTTTAACAGTAATTTAAGAGTTTTATCATCAACATCTCTAATTAAAGGATCGTTTGCATATCTAAATGATGTGGATAGTGATGGAAATTAAACAATAATTTTTTAAAAGTACTTCAACCGAGTTCTAGTTATACTCCATTTTGAAACTACTCTAGTTCAAAGTTATCTTCTTCATGTTAATACAATCAATAACTTGGACACAAGCATTTTTTATAGTATATTCAATAATATAAATACAAATTAAATTTTTGGGCGATTAATTTCAATTAATGAAAACTTTGAGAAAAGTCTTGAATTTTTGATTTCATGATTCTAATATCATCACTAAGACATAATAGATCTGGTGGATTCCTATGTCTAGGAAAGTTTACATAATATGTAGAAATTTATAAAATAAATTCTAACTCTTTTATAATTCTCGCAATAAAAAAAAATTTCCTTGATATTAGATCATATCACTAGTTATTTAAAATTTTAAACTTTTTAACACTTGTGCAAATACAACTTTGCATTTGCTTATCTTATTACTTAAAATTCAATAGATATTATTGGTGATAAATTAAAACATTTAATTTTTATAGTTTATGGAACAGGGGTGGTTGTTTCGCAAAAATATTGAAAGAAATTCAATTACATTTAAAGGATAAACGTAATCAAAGGAATTTCAAAGGTAAATAAAATAAAATTTTAGAAGAGACTAGTTTTCAAGTAAAAATATCTTGAAAAGGTGGTCTTATAACTTTACATGCAACAAACAATTTTATCTCAATAAACTGAGTAAATTTCAAGTTCTTAACCCCACATGAATAAAAATATTTTCAAAAATCTTTCAGAAATAGTACTAATTTATCTGTAATAAACTAGCTAGTTTCGAAAAAGTTATTTGTACTAATTCCGGTGACGCTCTCTACCTATACTCAAATATAGCCGAATTTAAAATTGCTAACATTATAATTAAAAATCTTTATATTTTATTTATAAATCTGGTGCTTTTATTTATCTTTCCTCTCTTTTTACTGAATTTATGAATTTCAATAATCATGGAGTAATATTGCTGGGATCCACATATAAGAATAAGGATCTTTGTTTTACATTTATGAGTTTAGTTAAACTTTAGTCAAAGCAGAGGTATATTTACTGTGCATTTAAATTTAACTAAATTTTTTAGGAGTAGATCCGAATGTAACTTGAATTGCTCTAAATCTAGGTGAGAGTATCCCCTTGACAAGGAGTTTTGTATAAATCGGAGAAAAGAAAACATAAATACTAATGTAGTTTCAGAATATAATTTATTTAGCAATGCATATTTATCAGAATCTGGTTCAATTTATAAATTAACAAGAAAATTATTTTGGTTAATACTTCTTCTATTTGGCCTTCAATAACACAATTAGAATAAATATATATTGTTAAAACTGTTCCATGATTTTGAATTAATCTATATTTATGAGTAATACTGGAAAATAGGAGGTTAATTTTTATGAATAACACCAGAGGTGACTTTTCAAGTGTCTACATTTAAGATATATAGATTCAAGGAAAATGACGTGCAATCTTTGAAAATTCCAAAGGATAGTCAATTTTTAAGAAAATAAATTTGATTACCTCATCAGATTAACAATAGCAGTTAAAATAGGTTGATATACATCTCATTCTGAAAAATTTGCAAAATTAAACATCACTTATTCATCAATAGTTCGAACCTCGAGTAACGGATTAGAGCAATTTTTTTATTTATATCATTCATATTAAAAAGCTCTCCGCATTTTCAGTATTTAAATAAATTAACAAATTTCAATATAAAGATGATTATCTTGTAGAAGAAACATATAAATAAAAATCCTCATTCATCTACTTAAATGGAGCATAGCAATTTTATTCTGGAAATAAATCCTTTTAATTTTGCAAATATTCTTCAATTTTTGAAGTTTTCATTAATTAATACATTAATTGTTAATAAGCATTCCTATTACTAAAATGTTTCAGCAAATTAAAGGGGGAGCATTTACTTATAAAACTCAAATAACTCAGATAAACCCAATATTCACATATGTCTAAGCAAGATATATTGGTTTTTATTTGTTTCTGAAAACCATACAATTCAGATTGAAATTTTAAAAGTTATAAACATAAAAATAGGATATATTGGCGGAGTTCATATGTAAATAAATTGTAAAACAATATTATTCTGATATCACTATAACGGGTATTGTGAAATTAAATGATATAAGTTGTATAATAGTTTGGAGATTTTGTTTATCTGGAATGAAAAAAAATCATATTGATGTTTCGTGTATAGTATATGCAAAAAATACTAAGTCTTTTGGGAAGAAGCATTTCTCTAAATATTAATGCGAGAACAATCTTATTCTTCAGAGAATGCATCTCAATGGAATTTAAAGTTTGGGTACGGGTTCAGTATTGAAATTATCAAAGACGAAGAATTTAATTCCTTAACAAAACTAAATAAATGTTTAATAGACACATTCTTGATTATTATATAGCAGATAAATACCTATACACATTTCAAACAAGCTTAAATAATGTATTCTTTTACAAAATATAGTAGCGGAGCATTACTATTATAATAAAAGATTTAATCTATTCGATTAATAACAATTTCACAATTTTCATGCATGAACTTACAGGTGATATTTTTTAGTAAGAATACAAAATTATTAAGATGTAAATTTCATTAACACAAATAATTTAACGTTTTACAGAGGATTAAAATATGTTGTGAACTCTACCCCTATATATAAAAACACTGAATTCGTAAATAATTAAGGTGGTTCTAGAGGTGGCATATCCTTAATTGATTATTCAAATGTAACTCAAACAGATATTTCAGGAAAGGAATCTAATGCGCTCATGTAAAATAGATTTTTTTCATGTTGATATATACTCTAACTTTTACTAAGATGATGTGGATGTACTAATTCTGTTGAATCAATTGAGGAATGTTAAAGATAGTAAATGGAATAGTGCTGAAATTTTTATTAAGTTCAAGAATGATGTTAATATTAACAATATATCAGCTTGATAGGGCCAATTTACTTAGCTTACTCTAATCTAAAATTTGTTTGATGAACAGATAATGATAAATAAGATACAGTGAAAATATGTTTTTGGAAAGAGATGCAACGACTAAAAACTCAGCGTGAAGAGTAGCTAAATCTAAATATTAACAAAATCCATTAATAATAATTACAGTTTAAGTTAATAGGTATATTTAATCCAGATATTTAATAAATTGGGATGCAATTTGATTTGAATATTTTCCTAGTTAGTGGTTGTTATATATTTGAATTATTAGTTTTACATTTTAATTTTTGAAATTCCTCATTTTTAATGTATTTTAACATACTCAAAAGCAGCTTTCATTAATGTAAATTTAATTTCTTATAAGATTGATTATCTTTGAAATAAAATAATCATAATACTTAGATGTAAATTTATTTTTGCTAAGAATGATAATTATATAACATTATTATAAATAAGGTGTTTAAATGAAATTTTATGCTAATATTTTTAAAAAATAGATTTGGCACTTAAATTTTTTATATTCAAATATATGCAAGTAAAGCACAATTTTAAAATCCAACTTAAAAATCCAATTTATTTCATAAACTAATTTATAATTGTAAATATAATAATTCTCGATGTTTTCTTTGATTAAATGAGCATTAATTCAAACTACATTTATTTAGTTGGCAATATTAATCTCAATGTAATATCTTAATTATAAGAAAACTTATTAAACTAAGTAGCTTTGAAATATGTCAAAAATAAACACTATTTAATATTATCAATAAAAATTAGATATCTTTTTAAAATCTAAAATTTAAATTTCTTTACAAGCGGACCTAAAAAAGCAAAATTTTCAGAATTAAAATGCTTTCTTCTCTAAAACTATCATAGAAACAATTATAAAGGATATAATTAAATTAAATAAAATAAAGATAGCGAAATTTCCAACCTAAAAACACACTAAGGATATCAGATAAAGCTCTAGAAGACACATTTTCAAAGGAATCGCTCAATATTTTTACCTATTTATCACAATAAGAAAAGTGTGTGGTTAAATTAAAGTAAGAAATTATTGTTTTTTGCTAGTACTATTATTAAAAAGGACAAGTCGAGTTTAGATTATAGATATCTCTGCTGAGTTTAAGATCTCGCCCAATTTTGCATATATAAGAATATATAACTCCACTAATTATACTCAGTCCTTTTTAACAACAAAAATATCAAGAGATCTACACAACCTACCATATTCAAAATTTCTTCAATTCAGGTAGTCCAAATCTAGACAGTTAAAAATACTCAATTGCAAGCCCTTTTCCATTATCATCAACTAAATATCAATCAGACTCACCATCTATAACTAACCTTACCAAATACATAGCTTGAAAAGTTGATCCAGCAAATCTGGCAACAACCAGAATGACATTAAAGAGTTAGACTGCATCAAGAGGTAGTAAGAAATCTAGGACTAGAAAGACAACGACATTAAAACCCTAGTAATTAAGCGGCAATATACCTACACCTACCGATCAGTAAATAAAAAGAATGACAAGCAAAAACTAAACCTACTAAATAAAATAAATAAGAATCCACAAAATTAAATAATTTAATATAATTTTAAAGCAGAACTGACTGATGTTAAAAGACTCAGTAATTAGGAACTGCATTCTTTACACATTAACAAAAAAGTTATGATCTAAAGGAGTCTAATGGATTATCCCAATTATTAACAAAAGCAGTAAATACATCCCAACGCAATGTAAGCATTCTTAATGGATTACGATCCCATTTTTAACCAAGTTATATTCAATAAAAGTTATTTCAAAACATGAAAGCTTTATAAAGAAAGATTTAGTTTAACTAATTTCCACTACTTTAGAAATTGTATATTATTTAAAATAAGATATTACTATTTAATTGAAAATATACGAGAACCAACTTATGAGATTTCAAGAACAAAGATGGTAAATGGCTAAATAGTTATATAAAAAATTTCAAGAAACAAAAGAAAGTCAAAGAGAAAGACCCAGAGATGAAGAAGAAAAATTGAGGATAAAAGCTCCTATAAAAAGGAGACATGATAAGACATATAGCTTAACATATTATAGTCATATGTCCTCCGTGGACTATATGTTACTTAATAACTTTTATTATAGAAAATTATTTATAGGCAGCTTCTATATTAATTAAGTGATTTAGTAAAATCAGATTTGCTTTTAATTAAAATCTATATATAATTAGAACTTATATTCTAGTTCTTTTCATATAGCACATTTAATATGAATATAATTTGAAATAATATTAATTAAAATTAAGTAATTTGATGAGCTTAAAAAGCTCATAAACTTCTTAAAAGAATGTAGAAGCTTTATTGTTAAGAATTTCATTTTATTTATATTGTATATTTAAAGTATTATATACAAATAACTAACTCTAAATGTAAATAATTAAAAATACTAAAATATAAATCAGCGAAACTCATTTTCAAAGTTTCATTTCTTTTAATAAATGAAAGCAAACACATTCACTCTGAACATTTAAATTGAATAAATTCTATGCATTCTGTTTATTAGAACAAAATATTTTGTTCTTGCGAGTTTGATAAATTAAGGACGCTTTATAATAGCAATCATAATAATTATTAATTTATGGTATTTAGGTGAGACAAATTACAAGGAAATTAAAATACTTTTAATTGATATATAATTGCGTTGTTAATAATATAGATAACTTTTCAAATTAAGATTAAAAGTAGGGTGATATCTAAATGAATATAAAATTATTAGTAAATTATGGATTTTAGGAATTTTATAAAATGTCCTGAATTAGATTCAAAACTAAAAATACAATTTAGATAAAAACCTTTTTAGATTATTAAAATTACTGTAGATAGGTTGAGTGTAGAGGCAATCAAAATAAAAACTAAATCCCTTCTAATGTTTAGCTAACATATTCTAAATTTGTATTTTAATTAACGAATTTAAATAAATTTTAATATGATCACAATGGTAAAATCGAATTCTAATCATCACTTAGGATAATATTAAGTTTACAAATGTTATATTAACTATTATTTTGTTAATATGTTTCATCATTATAACTATATTTTTATGTCTATTTAATTAGCAATTTTCTTAAAATTATTTGACTAAATATCAATTAAAAATTTGATTGACTTACTTTTTGCCAGCTACAACTTTTCTAATATCTTTAAATTAATACTAAACTTTAATTGTTAATATTGAAAGTATATTTATTTTTTTTTTAAAAATGAGCAATTACATGAATAAAAAGATATTTATTTTTTTATTAAATCTGCATGGTAATCACTTTACTTTGTTCCCCGAACATCTCATCAGCTGCTTTGTCTTCATTCTCAATGGTTTCTATTACTTTTTACTGTCATTCTGCAATAATAGTCTATTAATTTATTAGCTTTGTCAATCTATAAAAATAGATAATACATTTTAGCAAGTTAGTATTATTAGACAAAGTAGAGCATTGTTATAAGAAGATACTTCTAAAATGAACTGTACTATTTAGTATTAAAATCTTTATATACCATATTAATATATTTAGATCAAAGTTCCTTTAATTATTTTGGGATATTTTCAATGGAGATCGCCAAATTAATATTTGATAAAAACTTAAGTTTGTCCTATAAAATAATAAAATAAATACAGAGTTAATCAGTCAAGTTGTTGAAGAATACTGCAGACCATATGACTGTCAATGGCTTTTCTTAATAAATTTTATTACTACTATAAAAATAACTATATTATTTTAAAAGTAAAATTCTTAATAAATGTCAAGCAAAATACTAGTAAATAACATTAAAATAAAAATAAAATAATTGTATTTAATTTTATCATTATTTTTTAAATTTGCTTAATAAAAATAAAAAAAATTACAATATTTTTGCACATGAAAAGATTTAAATTTTTATTATTTTTTTTAAATTACTTAAATAAGTTAAAAATGAAACAGTACATATCTTAATATATAATATTTTGAAATGCAAAATAATTTTTCGATATTGAAACAGCAATAAAAGGGAAAAGTAAAAATAGAGACAATAAAAATTGGCAATAATTAAATAATATAATGGGATTTAATATATGGAATAAACTTAAAATTTTTAAATAAATTCAAAAAAAATTTTCCTTCAAAATGCTTATAATATATTTAAAAGCTCATTGACATCAAGATATTACCATATTTTGTAACAAAAAATGATTGAAAAAATAAACAGGATTCGAGTCACATCTACGTTAATAAAAATATATTATTCCAATATTAAATTTGAATGTTAAGAATTATTTTGAATTTGATTTACTACATATCAAAAATGGCTTACGTTAACTATATTAGTTTGAAATTCCGATATAGTTACTTTGTTTGCAATTTTCTACTTTTTTAAAAAATTTTGCATTTTAAATGTTTTATTTCTTTATTTGATTCATACACATATCTAGGTCTGCAATAAAATAAGATTTAGGATTTTCACATTCTATGACAGAGAGGCAAATAGCTAAGAAATTTGAATTATTTAACCCACAGTAATTAATTAATGGCGAAATCACAAGAGATTATGAATCTTAAGCTAAACTACAAGATAATAATATAAATAGCATCAACCAATGTCCTTAAAATTATTTACAGGGAAAGACCTTATAATTGATTAAAATAAAAAATAAGAAAATGCCATAGTGTGATAAAGTCGTGGTAAAACATATATCTTAGAAGATTTCAAATCATAAGACCGAGAAGCTCAATAAGAGAATATATCATGTGTTGGCATCAAGTCATCAGATGACTATATAATAGTTTCTTGGTATTTGAAAGCCATGGAATATAATTTGCATAGTTACAGTCTCGAATGACAATTCCTTGTAAAAGAGTCATTTGACTAAAAACCTTAAAAAATCATCATGAAAATTAGATTTCTAGCCAATGGATGAAATACACCTCTTATTTCTTACAACTCAAAAGATACATATTTAATAGAGGAGTCTTAAAAAACTAGATTAATGTCAAACCAGCCATATAAAAAATACAATATTGAAAATAACTCCATTTGAAGAGAGGATCTTCAGAATATTCCCTTTACCAAAATAAACAATTTTCGCAAAAATCAAAATAGAGTCTAGTAATTGATAATTCAAAAGTATATATTACTATTTTTTAATAGATATAACCTCAGTTCTGTAAGAATAAGATTAGCTTTTTATGAACTATAAAATTATTTATAAGATGAGAAAGGTTTAGCTAAAAGTTTTTTATTTTTTTTAGTTAATCTTTAATTCGAAGAGGACATTTTTGAAACAAACCCTCAAATAACTTAAATTAATAGTAAATTATAATTTATTATATTTAAAACCCTAATTGGTTAGCTATTGAAATCAGAGTAAAAAATATTGTTCTTAAAATGTAGCCCCCAAGAAATTTATGTTTATTTTTCAATATGTAAATTGTAAGAAAAATTAATTATTAAATTATATAATTTCAAGTAAAACGTTCAATATATGTAAGAGGGACAAAGAAGAAGTAAAGAAGGAACATGGTTCGATAAAGAGTTTTAAAGACAAATTGGTGCTTAAAGTAATTACTGAAAAAAAAGAAGATATATAAATTAGAGATTATTATTTTGATTTAAGTATAGAAAAAGATAGCTTCAATTTTTTTTCAATTACATTTCATAATAGTTTTCTAAAATTGTCATTTTTCTTAATGCAAGATTTTTGACACTCTTTCTTTTCTCTGCATTATTTCATAATTATATAGTGACTCAATAAGTATGGAATTTTACGAATCTAGGTTTTAAGGATTGAAATTAAAAAGCCGACACTTTGCCGGAGCCTTAAATAAGTACGAGCTGAGATAATGCTCAGCCTTGACAAATTATCTATGTTTCATTAGCATTTTAGATAGACTTCTCTGCCAGGAAGGTATCCTTAGATTGAGTCATTCAAAAAGTAAAAGTTATATTAATTTAATTAAATAATTCTATCTATATATTTATGTTAAATATATATATTTAGACCTATTTAGCAATCAATTAATTTAAGCTAATGATTAACCTTCAAGAAATTGCTTAGCTAAATTCATTTCTTCGTCAAATAGCATCAGGCGGCTCCTTCTTTCTACTGCTTGGTGTAAATAACCGATCAAATATTTCCTTCTAGGCTGCCTTGCTAGGCTGGTAGAGCCACTGCAATTATTGCTACCGTTTGAACTGTTGTTGTTTCTATTGATGTGCATTTAAATCAAGCTATTGGCGTCTTCGCTGTAAGACTTCAATTCCTTATGCCATTCACTTTTGTCAATAATTAATAAATTTTCCACATCGTAGGAATAAGTGTCTGAAAAAACTGTTAAATTTGTAAAGTAACTCTCTTCATCATTGTTGCTTGACTTAATAGTAATAAGAAGATTTGAACAAATTGAATTTTTTCGTAAATTTTTGGATTAAATTATCGATTTTTAGCCAATAAGATCAGCGATTTACTAGAAATATGGATCTATATTTATAAAATAAGCACTCTTATTGCAAGAAGGACATTTTCAGCGTTTTGCCTTGTGGTTCATGCTGATTTAAGCTTTAAGATCAAAGCTGTCCAAATGTTTACAAAGTTCTTCTCTTGCTCGATTGTATATTGGTTTACGAGTTATAGAGCAAAGAGTAGATATACTGACTAATTTTGCATCTTTATATCAATTTCACAAATATCTCAATCTTCATTATTATTTTAGGAGTAAACCCTTTACCTTAAGAGCTGCTTGTTATATCCTCTGAGTTGATATAAAGTTAATTACATCAAATCTTTTACAATGAAAATTCCCTTCCATGCATAGAATTTATGATTGAATTAACTATCGAAATTCTTCTACTCTTAATTACAATTCAATCTTATTCTTAAGTCTCTTTATCATGCTAGTAATTCCAAGAATATAATCCTTCCTTTATCTTGTATCATTTGGTGGATCCTAAATTATAAAGTTCTTTGGATTGTCATTGCTCGATGTTATTTGACAAAATATTGGGAAACAGTGCTCATAGTCTACACAATCTAATCTTATACATCTGATTTAAACTCTTAAATGAGAGTCTGAGAGATTTATAAACTTTGAAATTCTTGGACATGTCTTCGCTAAAAACACAAATTCTCTTGCAAATTATTATCTTTAACTCAATTATTTATTAAATATTTAACTTTTGGAAACCTTAAATGGTTGGAGAAAAATAAAATAGGGATTGCGAAAGGGTCTTTTTACATAAATTGACACATGTGAAAAACATACAGTTATTGGCTGCCTTATACTGGGTTGTAATCATATATATATATATTGCTTTCCAAAAAACTTAGATGTTTATCTTTTCCACTATTTCTGCATGTCTTTAAAATATATCTTTGATATTAATAAGATCTAGAATAGTATAAATGAATTGAACTTAAGATCTTTTGTCAATTAGACTCGTCGTCATAATATCTTGAAACTAAAGAGAATGCATTAATTTGTTTGCTGTAGAGTATTTACTGAAGAGCCTTCTTGACAATTCATTATAAGTTCAGTGCCAGTAATCGGGGAGGGATAAGCTTCAGCAAGCTTTAAATTTATTCTTAATAAATTATTAGGAAATAACTTTTTACTTTTTTAAAAATGATTATAATAATCTTCATCAATAACGATGAAAGATTTTGCTAAGTTAAATTATGGTTTTAGTAACTAAAAATAATAACTCTTTTAACAGAACCTTGATTAAAATACATAAATTTATTGTTCGTATTCATTAGCTGTGGTGATTTAATGTTAGCCTTATTATAGAAATCCAGGCAATTTGAGTTTCGATATTTGATTTAAGTATTTATAGAACTAAAATCATCTTAATTTCGTTTTTATTCATGAGTCATATTTATTTGAACTTATATAATTTTTTGTTTTTAAATTAAAAAATTATCAATTTAAAATTAAAGGATTAAACTTTTAAAAATATTTGAAATTATTAATATATATATCTCACTTAAGCAAATTATTTTTTAGTTGTTGAAATTTTATAATAAATCAGCTTTATTGTTAAATCATCTTAAATTTTTGAAATTACTTTTAATATTTTTATAAATTACCTTTCAATAAAATTTAAATATGCTTTATAATGAAATATTTTGACAATGACGTTGTTAAATAATTTGATAATTTTAGGAGTTTTTGGAATATTAGCATTACATATTTTTCATAAGTCAACCATTAATTAGAGTCTTGCTGCCTTTGTACTAGGTTAATTTAATGTATAAGATTAAAAGCATAAAATAGATTTGTTAAATTATTTAGATATAAAAATAAATTTCAATAAATTAGAAATGTCTAATCATCAAATGTATCAAATAAAGTAAGATGCTGTTATGATCAATACTACCACTACTAAATTCGAGTTTATATTTTAAATTTAAAGTAATTTAATTATAAAATTTAAGTTGTAATTTAAATAGTAAAGCAAAAAGTTAAGTTATGCTGGCACAATCAAATAGAAATCAGTAAAATTTATCGGAATCAAATATAGATTAATAGGTTAAACTGGAGTATATAGATACGAATCAAGCAGTGAATCAAAATGATTATAGTGACCATTAAATATTTATTGCGAATCATAAATTACAGGAACTTGTGGAGTAAATAAAAATCAATGTTTATGTTTTATAGAGGTTTAAAGCGTAAAATAAATTTATTTAACAAATAATTAAATTTTTTAAATATTTAATTATATTTTAGCTTATTGTTAGTTGCAAGAAAATAGGGTGAGATCGGTAGACCCAATGAATTTATCATGAAAAAATATAAAAATAAACGTTTAAAAAATAAAATTATATCGAATAAAATTTATTAAATGTTAAGATTTTAACAGAAGTATTAGATCAAGCTAATTTACATTAATGGATAAGAGAATTTTTACATAAATTCGACTAAATGCTTGAGTTGCAACAAAATGACGTGCAAGAAGTAGGAACATTTAGTATTTTTATTGAAGAAACGATAGAACATGAAATTATTCATTTAGTAATTGCTATCATATCACCTTAAATTCATCTAAATCGTGAATATATAAAAATCTTCTATTTCAGCTTGCTCTTAATTAAGATTAATTTTAACAATAATAATTTAGTAAAAGCTAAATATGATAGGTATAAAGAATGAAGAAAATGAAATTATTATATTAAAAAATGGCGAATAAGCAAATTATATACACTTAAATTGCTTATAATGAATCACATTATTTTGCTAAGTTATTACTATGCATTATGATTTATTATTAATTAATTAATTTCTTTATCTTAAAATATAATTTCACTATGCTATTTGGACAACCTTTTAAACTATTTTTGTCATCTTATGATCTATTAAATATCAATAGAAGTAACTTAAAGTTTGTAATTTTTAACAGTATTAAGTTTAGATTCATAGATAGTAATTTTTAAGTATAAAAAAGGCTAAGATAAGCATTAAGCCGATCATGAATCATACAATTTTTAGAGCTAAAAGTTTTAACATTTTATATTGAATATAATTATTTTCATTTTGAAATTAATAAATTTCGTAAAAAGCTAATAATTATTGAGTTAGTTATAAAAATGCATTTTATTTTAATTAACAATATTGTTTTTACGATTGTTTCATTCAAAAATGCATTAAATATTTGTACATGAGATCTCAAAATATTTAAAAAATGAGCAAAGTTTGATGCAACTAAAGTATGCAATTCACAGTAGCTAAGATATTCATTAATTCGAACCTGTTGAAAATGGTTCATATATATAATGACATTTATATTATTATTTTATATGAATTTCACTAATAATAAATTAGTGAAATGCATTTCACCAATCTAACATTAGTGAAATTCATATAAATCAATATTACTTATGTTATATAAACTATTAATGCATTGATAATTTTAACTATTTATATATTAATAATTTATTGTCCTAATATAGGACATGATTAATATCTTATAGTATATATTCTAAAAATGTAATACTGTTTTGATAATAGTTTAAATTAGATTAAGTTATGATATACAAGTATATATAGACTTTTACAAATTCTAATTAGATTTTAGGAACATTGTTCTTTTAAGAAAAGAGATTCAAATTTTTTTCATTTATTCACTATTTATGGATAAAAAAATATTATATATTATAAAAAGGGACCCTAAAAAATCGATATAGAAATAAGCATAATTACAGATAGATTTATGACTAATTACATAAGGAATATTAGGATTCCTTAATTAGATACTCAATGTAATTATTAATATTTAGTAAAAATATAATGTATTTATTATTATACTTATATTAGCTTAATAATTATTATATATAAATGTATTACACTAGTTTAATTAAGTATAGCATTTTAGATAACTAAAACAATGTCATTTAATGAGTCTTCGTTCGTTAAAAGCCAAAATTTTCAAAAATCACAATGTTTCAAGTAAACTATTGGGTTTTGTTAATATATGCCTCAATGCCATCTAATGGCTATAATAATTAATTTTTGTAATCGATATGAATATCGATTATTATTTATATTAATGTACTAGTTACATTCAAAACCCCAAAACCCTTTCAGTAGTTTAATTGAGTTTTTGATTGATATAAATAAACTATTAGTGCATACTTTATTAGGGTTTTAATAGGGTTTATGTAGGGGTTTAATGTTTAAATATTAGTAATTTAAGTGAGTATATGCGAGGTTTGGGGTCTGTTTATGACATTGAGTATATAGATTTATTGTTTAAGTTGCGTTATAGGTGCGATGATTATAGTGATCATCTCAAACCTATCCTTAATTACAACATATATTGCAAGACTGCTCCATAAATCTCCTGAAACTGTGAGGTCTCATTGTCTATTAGCATTGAATTTAAAGAGACAGCAGCTTAATTCTAAGCCTAAGAGACCTCTAAAATTTTAGCAGCCTCATATCGATTATCTAATTAATGATAAGACTCTTAAATACTGGGCTCACTTCTCTCTGGCCTAGAGAGCTGTGATGTTTCATCGCCAATTTCCTGAGCTTCATATCTCTGATTAATCTATAGCGAACATATATAAAAAGAACGGAATATCTTACAAGACAGTCAATCGCATTAAGAGAGTGATTGACTTTAATGTTTCATTTAATAAGACTAATTTAAATTATATATTCGATTAAATGCAGAAGTCTTAATAGCATAATATAAAGTTCATACATGCTGATGAAGCTGTATTTACATTCAATACATTTATATCAAGGTCTTGGTACAAGAGGTATACTAATATATAAGTTTATGACGAAAAGGTTAAGATATAAACTAATGCAATCCTTGGTGGAATCAGTGAAGATAGTGGCCTAGAGACTAATGTTATCCACCCTCGCTCTATAAAGACTGAATAATATATTAAGTTCTTACAATAACTCAGAGGCAAATACGCTGACTAAGAGATTATTCTGTTCGTTGATAACTTATCAGTTCATAAAACTAAAGGCTCAAGGAAGGAATATGAAAGGCTAAACATAACACCTGTATTTAATGTTCCTTACAGCCCTTAGTTTAATGGAATTGAATTATATTGGGGGTTATTGAAAGGCCACTACAAGAAACTTCTACTCTATCACTTAATGCACGACTTGAAAATAGATACAGTCGATTTTATAAAGAGTGCTGCTAAAAGAGTCAGCGATGATAAAGCTAAAGTATGCGCAAGAGAAGGGAGATTTTGTGTTTATAAATAAGTTTTAGATTTAAACGAATGAATAAATTCACATATTAAATTTGCCCGTAAAGGGATTTCGCTTCTCTTTCTTTTCTTCCTCTTAAGGCTTGCTTGGGCCCATGTTTTTTGTTTTAGTGCCAGCTCCTGCATCTATGTTCATCTCTTCTGGCTTTTAGAAATCTTTGAAGAGTCTCTTACTCAATTCATGTTTTACTTGAGACTTTCTTTCTCTGTTTAATTTGCTGCGCTCTTTCATCAAGTAAATAGCAGTAGCAGGTTTTTCTATAAAGTTAGAAGACTAAGCTTACTTGAAATCAAAGGATGCTTTTAAAGTTCCTACAGCCAGGTATCACTTATTTTAATACCTTGCTTCTCTTTTTCTTCAGGAGAGATGCTGTAGCGTTTCTTATGAGCTTCTTAAATAACTTCATTTAAGTAATCAGGTTTCAGAGTTCCAAGAACACCAATAAAGAAGTTTCTCTCTGGTAACTTATTAGAGAGCTGTAGCTTTGATGGAAGGTAGAGAGCTACGTTCGGATCACTCATAGCATCGTCATATAGGTTTGTCACTGATATTTCAAGGTAGTTAGGTATCTCTATCATCCTAATTTCATTAGACTTAAAAGCTTTTTTCTCTTCACTCAGTAAGGCTTTTAAGAATGAGATTTTAGTTCCTTCCTGGGTTGGCAAGAACAATTTAACTTTAGTTAATCTATTAGTATTAGTTAAAAGTTTACCTTGCTAAACCAAGTACCTATAGTGGTCCTCTTTACTTCAAAATTTTCCTATTAAATCTTGAGATTAAATTCTCTTCATTGCATCATTCATAGACTCCATCTTGCTTCCTCTTTCTAGAAATGTTAATGAAATTTAAAATTATGAATATCCATTCTAAGTTCATTAAAATCTTACTACTAAATAGGGAGGACCTACTGGAGGTCTGTCTACCTTGAAAAGATATGAGGAGAAGCATTGAAAAACTTGCTCAAAGTTTTACAGATTGATTTCCATTTTTATCAAACTTTCTCCATTAAATTGCTCCCAATAATGTTTAATTATTTTAGGAGGTCCTCCAAATTAAGTTCGAACTTTATTAGGAGTTAAATTTTAAGCTAAAACTTAATTAGGAGCAGATTAAATTAAAAAATGCTTAATAATCTTACCTCAAAATTAAGATCAATCTTGATTTGGAGGACCTCCTAGAGAAACAAAACTTCATTAGGAGTATTTTAATTTATTAAAACGAATATATTCTCATAAAATATTTCAACTTACTGTGATTAATTGATTTTCTTTCCTCTCAGCAAAGAATCTACCAGAGTGTCTTATACTCTAATTTATGTTTATCTCGGTAGATTTTATCATTATTATAATAAATTATATCAGTAAACTAAAATGAGCGCAAACCTGTTTAGAAGAGCGGCATTACTTGGATCAAGCCAATAAAAGTTGTCATTCCAGCAACCAAGAAAAGTAAAGACCAGAGACGCTTGTACTCAGTGGGAGCCTACTTATGACAACTTTTATCAGTCTAGCTTTGAGATTTAAATATAAGTTAAGTAGGAGGTCATCATAGAAGCTGTGCAAATTGAGAAGGAGTTTAAACACTCCGCCATAGAGCATTAATAATTACAAGCCAAAGTTGACTATATATGCAAAGAATGCAATAAATTTTCTCTTACAAGTCAGCTTATAAGAGACACTTGAGAGATATACACAACAATATGCAAAGGTTATATCTCAAGCATTAAAAGAAAGATGGGAAGTATGTCTGTGAGTTCTGTGAGAGGCCATATTCTCATACTAGAGACCTCAAAGTGCACTTAAAGAAAAAAGCACAATCAAAGTTTTGTCTTTATTGATGAAACTATAGAGAATAGATTCCTCTAAAAGAGAAGATCAAGAAACCTAATGGAGTCTCTTAGATTTTAAGTCTAGAAGTAAGTTAAAATGAAGAAAACCTTCAAGAACTTTCCAGTCTCTGAGATCAATGATATCATGGTTAAAATAGAGGCGATGAAGATTCCTATATTAAAAATCATTGACTTAGATTCTTGCCTAGAAAGCTATCTCACTCTTGAAGATAAATAGAGAAGAGAGTCATTACAGATGACTAATATGCTTATAAGATATATCCTTTCAATCACTTCCTTGCTGATGACAAGTTCCAAATGGAAGTTGCTAATGAGTATTATGCTCTTTAAAAGGCAAGGTTAAATGAGTGCAGGCATATTATCTATCTTGATGCTATTTTACTTGGTAAAGATAATGTAGCCTTCAGGCTTTCTTTATAGAAATGAGTTACAGAGAATTCTTATCTGACAATAGATGTCAGAGATAAATTAGCTAGATAGTATAGCAGATAGTGGAGGGGATTAAAGAGCTTCACAAACAAGGTTATGTTCATAGAGACTTAAAGCCAGAGAACATCATGATGAACTTTCAGCCTCTTAGAGCTTATATTATTGACTTCAACAGAGCTCAAAGAGTGCAAGCCTCTGCATAAGGAAATGTATACGGTACTCCAGGATATTTCGTAGAGAGAGAGGATTGGAGAGATGGAGACACTTAATGGGATATCTGGGCTCTAGCAGTTATAATAATAGAGAGCGACATGCCAAGAAACGATTACTTTAGCTGCAGAGGAGAGAGAGATTCTAAGCAGAGAATCAAACAATATCTCGATAAAAATAAAAAAATGGAGGTCTCAAAGAACTTGCATACTCAACTATTATCAAGCCAAACTAAGAGAAATAACAAACAATAGAAACAATCAAACATCAACTAAGAAAGATAAAATTCAGAGAACTGCCACATGACTCTAAGCTTATGTTTGTGTGAAATATTTTAAAAACTCGCTTGTTATAATCACTTAAATTACTAATATTTAAACATAAAACCCCTACATAAACCCTATTAAAACCCTAATAAAGTATGCCTTAATAGTCTACTTTTATCAATCAAAAACTCAATCAAATTACTGAAAGGGTTTTGGGGTTTTGATTAATATAACAATGCGTACAGTATTAATATTGAAGAATAATTTAATTTTAAAATTTGAGCATATACACGAGTATAATTATTATTATTATAAACAAGTATTTTATTAATGAAATTAAGCTTTATTTTATTGTTAATAAGATGAAATTCTCAATTAATTAATAAATGTATTTTACCTGAAATCATTTAGTCATTAAAATTTGTCTAAATTGTAAATGTGCGCATTTCTTTGCTTTTAAAATCATTGAAGAATATAAGATAACCTATTAAAGAGCGAGTATATGGTAAAAAGACAGTTTCTTTGGATATATGTATTAAAAAAATCTTTGTTTTTTATAAAAAAAATTATCAGCATTATCTTAAAGGTTGAATAAAGTTTCTGCTAATATCATGTATTTCAAGGGAATTCTTTCACATATATATATATAGCAGTATAGAGGTATTTAAGTAAATTTTATTTGCCAAAGTACTTAAAACTTTATCCACCACATAAACTCTATTTTTAATTATCGCTTTCTATCTCATTATTGAGGAAAAGAACCTAAAATAAAACATCAATATAAAAACGTGGGGATGACTCATGAGATTGGAAAAATTATGATTAATATCTATTTGAAAGCCAATAAAATAAGGCATCATTTAGTCTTTAATTAATTCCTTAAATTTACCTAGTAGAAATTTGCAATATTCTTAATTATTAGCTTTAGTATACTTTGGCAAGAACTAATTTCTTCCAATTAATTAATTTGGATAGCAGATAAAGTACCTTAGTAATTACTTGATAATTTGGCTAGTACTTTTGTAAAATGTCTTTTTTTACAAAAAAAATCACATGTATTTAAATGGAATATAATACTTACTAAATAATCGAATATGCTTGACCAATAAATTATGACAGTTTAGGATAATTATATTTGCAATGATCATATTCATTAGTGAACCATGATACATGACTGTTAACTATATTTCTTTGCTATAGTAACTTAAATAAGAAAATAAATATATTTTAATAACTATTGAATTTTAATAAGTGAACTTCTAAATTCCATAGCACTTTGGAGGAGGATTGTAGTAAATAAAAATAATAAAAATGTTTTAAATAAAACTTAATCTTTCAAAACATGTCCCATAAATTTCAAGTAAAATATATAATTATTAATAAATTCTTATCATATAATTAAATAAATTCATCATAATTTAATCTAATAAAGTATAGTATATAAAAATTTTGGATATATTATATTTCTGATAAAAATCTTGGTATCATTTGCCAATCGACTTTGCAATTATTGTCCTCGATTGTGATTATATCTGATATGAAACTCAACAGACAGTAATGAACTTTATAATTCCATAATAATATTTATTTCTAATGAAAAGATGTTATAGCATAAGATTGACAAAAATTATATATTTTGGTATTATTTTGGTTCAAACTTTTATTGAATATTGACAATAGTATAATTATTGTCAAGCCAAAAATAAATATTAGAATTATTTTTGAAATAAAAGACTAGATATCTCTAAATTATTACCATAAAATATATAGTGATTTTACTTGTTTATCATATCTTTCAATAAATCAACATATTGCTTTTATGTAAAACTTATAATAACAGTTTGTAACATATAGTAATTATATGAATTTCCTTAACTCCAAATACTAAAAATGATTTTATTATTATTATATTCTCTAAATTTTTCCATCGATTCTTGTAATTTATACGCCATTAACATATCTTCTTCCCATAATAAATACCACATTGCTAATATTTAAATTATCCCTTAAATTTTTGTATATTCTAAATTCAAAATCAGTCCTTATTTCCCATTTATTTTTAAGACTTTTCTAATAGATTTGATTCAAATATATTGATGCTATATTTCGCATTTCTAATGTTTTCCTCCGATTATTTAAAATATTATGGATATATCCCAAAAAAATAATATTCCTTTTAATTATTTTGAGTTTATATTTATCTATAAATCTCTTCATCAATAATAAGGAGCATATTCGATCTGCTTTCAATTAAAATTTATATAATTTGCTTTCCTTTTAAGGTAACCATTTATTACTAATTTCCGATTATATAAGTACATTAATAAATTTATTATTTAATTTAGTTTAAGCCTATTTATATAAAAAATCAAAATACATTGTACTTTTGCACTCTAATGAATATTTAAAAATAATTCTATAAATTTATAATGACTTTTTTAATTGTAAAATCAACTTTTGATCCAAAATTAAGCGAAAGTAATTGAAACAAATAATTTTGAATTAAAATTGTATTTGAATTTTCTCATAAAAACTTCCTATTTATTCAAGTCAAATGAATCTATATTATCATTAGTGGATTAATTGGAATTTTTCTTAACAACTTTTATTTATGATCGAGATAATATATTCTGATTTAATTCTGTATTGAGCAGATAAATAAAATATTACTTTAAAATGTTTTAAATTGTGAAGATTTAATTGAAATAATTGTAATTAGGTTATGGAATAAGAGACAACGTAATGAGGCAAAATAATTTTAATGCGTATATTAATTGTTTAAACTATTTTATAACTCTTTACTAGTTGGATAATTTTTATACATTAATGATATTTAATTAGTATCCTATAATTTTAAACTTGATATCTATGCGTTTATTAAATGGCTGCTCAGTAAGTTACAGTTTATTATGAGTTTTCTTACAGATAAATATCAAACTGAAGTGAATAAAGTCTTGTCTATTTGTAATTATATAAGTTAAAATTATTTGTTAATTATAATAATATTATTATAATTGTGGTATCTCTATCGATCTAGAAATTCTAATCATTTTTTACTGTTTAATTTTAATGATGGAATATTATCTTTTTTTTGTTTTCGAAATGTGAATTCAATTAATTTTATTCTAGAGATTTCCAGTAGAAAAGTATGACTATTTTTAATGTTTAAATATAGTGGTAAATTGCCTACTAATAAATAATTTTTAAAATCATTTTAAATAATATAAATATTATTATAGTTCATCTCTCCATAAATATAAACTATTTTCATTAACCTCATATTAATCTACATACTTTATATAAATTCAACAAATTTTATTTGAATCTAATAATTACCTAGTTATTTTTGTTTCGACTGGTTCTTTTTCATTTTATATTTAAACTTAGAAAATACAACTTACAAAGAGTCCTGAGGTTATTAAAGTGGGATTTGATGTTCCCGTGGCAATATGCTAATGATGATCTAATTGATAAGACTGTTAGTCACTTTGAGGTTTAAGGGGATGTTGATTAACGAGCTTTAATCACTGATTCCCATTTATCGAGAAGAAATAATAAACAAAGACTTTATGAGTTATTTCAGTCAAAAATTAATATAATGTTCTAGTTCAATTTAAAAATATATTTGTTAATATTGATTGGAAATTACGCTTAATGAAGCATTTTTATTAGATTGCATTCTGTAGTACATTGATCCAAATATTGTTAAACCTTGACTATACTATGATAGCCTCCATCTTAATAAATTGTAATTAAAGCAACTTTTATATTTATTACATTAATATTTATAATGCTAATGAATTCATTAATTTTATGATAAATTAACTGCTAATAGGGATTGTAATACACGGAATTGACCTATATTTTCCAGCTTTTTCTCTTTCAAATCTTCAAGATTCTTGGTTGTCTAAATGGTAGTTTGATGTCCTTAACATTATAATCAAAGTATTTTTCAAATTAATAACTTGTTTTAGTTGATATTTTATGGAATAACAATTGCCTGTTAGTGTTCTAGTCACAAATGATTTAGTTTATAGTGTTGTTAAATTTAGTCCATTTCTGTTGGTAGACTGAGTGATTAAGAGCAGTTTCACAACTGAGATTTGTCTTTAACCTTTTCCAAGTAAGATGATCTAGATAACCTAATTGACTATCTCTGCTATGTATTTTTGTTGAAAGAATTTCTTTAAAAACTGTAAACAGTTTAAAATGGATTTTATTGTTTATTAAGAATAAATAGTTATTTAAATAAAGAAATAACTTCGAAGAAAGTTTACAGTAACATCATGATTTAAATTTTAATTCAACATGATATAACGGTTTCAATATCGCATTATTTTCGAATTGAAAATTTAATCTTAACTAATCTTGGAATAACGTGATCGTTTTTTATATTACTCACATAACTTAAGTCTCTAAAAGTTATTAGAGGATTAAAACAGGCATTTTCTTAAAAAATCATTCAATTTTTTAAGTAAAGAGATACCTTTTTATTTTATAAGCACAACTATTCAAAACTGACAATTAAAAGGAACTGGACTTGGTTAAGTAGAAGTAGGGCTTGCATTAAATAAAGCATGATGGTTTATAATTTATAAAAGCATATTAGTTAATAACAAATATTCTTCGCAGATGGAGAATTTTTATGCAATAAAATTGTAAGGAAAAAATACCTTTAATTTTATTATTATTCCCCAACTGCTAAGACCACAAAGAGCGCTTTACAGGAACTTCCAATGGTGACATAAAGAGCAGAGAAGTCAGAAAATACTTTGAAAACGAAAATGATGAGAATTATGAAGATGATTAGAATGTTGAATCTACTTGGAGATATAAATTTTCTATGATTTTTATAATTATTCATATTATTGTTAATATAATATCCATTATCGCGTATTGTTATGATTTAATTCATCATTTCTTCTAGCTGCATCAGACCTTGATGATTTGAAAGAATTAATTCATTAGATATTATTAAATCATCAAAGTGGATAGGGAACTATTGGTTGAATGACTAATCTTAAGTAAGTGTCAGTGTTTTTTAAGATAACTATGCAAATTTATAAAAATTAAATTTATCTTAGAAAGAAGTCCATTTAGAGTTTATTGGAAAAGATAAGGTCACTATACTAAATCTTTGAAGAATTATAATAAAAATATCATTGAAGTCGCTATAGAAAGTACGGAGCTCATTAACAATAGCTCAAATAAATAAAAGGATATGTACAATTTCTTGGGAAAAAAACTGTTAATAGTTGTATAAAAAACAACGGTGTATTTAAAATTCTTAGTAAACCCAGATATTCCATTTCCTTCATTTTCGAAATGAGATTTGAAAAGTTCATTGCCACGCTTTGATTCGAAGCTTATCTTGGGATTTCATAAACGTATAGATTAAAAGATTTTTGTTAACTCATCATAAGGGTAAATATTTAGAAAGTATGTAAACCTACCTCAAATATATTAAAGAAATTATTTAAGTACAAAGAATATAATTGTTGAGGTGACCAAACGAGGATCTCCTAGAGCAGTAATGAGAGAATGAAGGATGTGATTATCTTAAAAACCATGAAGCAAATCATTATATACAAGTTACCTTATTAACCCAGAGATTTTTTAAAATTATAAACATGTTTTTGAAAGTATTGAAGATAAGAACATGATACTTACTTATTAATGTACTTACACTAACTATCAAAATTATGATAAAAATCAGCAACCTCCCGCATTAATTGTACATAATAGAGTAATTAAAATTCTGAATACCTAGTTTTGAAAGTAGATATAATGAATGATATATAACTCAGTAAATTAAAACTTAATAGTTAAATTTTATATGGTTTAAGTTGCAATAAATTCAAAGAAACAATAGCAGTTGTTATGATATATATTTTCATAGAAACGCTAAATATAATAATAATCCTCAAAAATAAATATATTTATTTCCTCAATTTTCTCATACATTAAGCATTTTCAATTATAATAATTTTAGAATATGTGTTATTAAAATACTAAAGATCTAACCAATTAAATTTATTCTTAAGCAATGTATCTTTTAAAACTACCTCCTTCTGACTTTTCTAAAAATCCTAGTTTTCTACAAAATATTTTGGTAGGAAATTAAACAAATTTAGTTGAATATAATAATTAAATATTTAATTGCATGAATACAATTGATTTATCTTTTCTTAAATTAAACTGACATATTCATTTATTCATTTATTATTGCTTAGTTTTATAAAAATCAAATAATTTAATAATTAACAAATAATATTGAATTTAAACTTCTGATCTTTAAATTATTAATAATTAAATCAATCATAAGAGGTTCTTTTAATTTAAAAAGATAACTTTTATTAAAGTTGAATAATGATTGATTGATTGTGAATGTTTTTAATTAGGTAAAATTCTAAATAAATTGCTAGATATGGTTATTTTATAGTTTAAATACACCTCAAAGTTTTTCTAGGAATTTTTATATCTATAGCATTTATTAATTTAGATACAGCGCTCTTCTTTTTTGTTATCATCGTTATTTTTTATAAAGATGAAGTTATTTATTATTATTTTGTTAACTTCTTCAATCTAACTAGGTTTTTAATTAAATACATAAAACATTTTTAAATATTAATGAAGCTTAATCATTACATAAGTTAATAAAAATATTTTAGATAAACTAAATAATTTATATTTTGTATCCAATTAATTTAAACTTTAATGAATGATTTTAATAAAACGAGACTTTTATTTATCTTTCAGAATGATTATTAACTATCACTTTAACAAGCATTTACCTTCCACAGTATATAACACTTACTAATTAAAGTAAATGCTGTTGCTTTTAATATCTTTATTACAAGTACAGCCTATAATAAATAATATATTGGTGGCAATCATACATTTCTAGATTATCATATATTTTTAATAGTGCTTAGGCTTTTGCCAAAGGGTCTCACATGTGTAATCTTAATAATGATGGAATTTATTAATTTGTTTAACTAATATCGTCTCTGCCATAAGAGGCATGAATGAGTCTATCGTTTTCAAGTTGAGTAGCATCATCATCAACTAATTCATCTTCCTCTATTGATTTAGACAAGATTTTATAATATATATTTATTTTTAATTATTTTTTCAACATTGTTTAATCTAATTTTTTGAATATATTTTTGATGTGATACTTTGATGTTGCGAAGGATTTATATTAGGTATTTGTTAAGAAATATTATTCATTCATGAAAATCAATTTAATATAAAACTCATGGCCAAGATGAAAGAACCTCTTATCATAAATTAAAATACTTGCTTATTAATAAAATGCTAGATAGTAACATTCTGAGCTTGTATCTTTAAATTTAAAAATTACAATATCAAATTAGTATTCCTAATAAATATCTGAATTAATTGCATTTAAATCAGAAGATTTTTTACTAGATAAATGATGAAAATGATATTACTAGATCATCAATATGATTAAATAGTGAAATAATAAACAAAAATAATTACTAGCAAGAAATAGCTAATAAAAATATCAGGGAGTAACTTGAATAAATAGAAGAATTTAAGTAATGGTAATTTATATTAGTAAGAAAGTATAGACTGAAAGTCAGGGGATTGTAATAATTAATATATATTTAATAAGTTTTAAAGATGTCCAAGTAATTGAACAGACTGTGAATCCATTGCAAGAATCGACTTCACAAAGTAAGTATTTTTCTCTGGAGATTCTTCATTTACATTTTAATTGAAAATTTTACTCATAGGTACATATAGGCTGCTCTACTGAAGGACACTTATCAGAGCAAGGTTGCAAATGTGAAAACCACCCCATCTCTGCTAATTATTACAAGGGAGATGGAGAAGTCCATGATTATTCGCGGGTAATGACCGTTGGCGGGTCTGGGGTTAGAGGCAGGTCCTCTCCAGTTGGGCAAGCTGCAACCCATCTGGCTACCTGACTCTGATCAGGTAATTGATTATAAATAAATATAATTTTTAAATCTATTTAGACTTAATATCAAAGTGTTTCCGTATTAAAAAGCCCGATTCTCCTCATTACATTTAAAAATAATATGAATTTAAAAAATTTAAAAGTATATTATGTACAAATTAAAATGCCTTGATATTTGTAAAATTAGAAATATGATTTATTAAGTGTGAATAAAATTTTATTGAAAGCACTAATTGAATTTCATATATAAAATTAAAAATTAGTAAAAAAACAAAAATTTCAATTATTTAAAATGATATGATAATTTAAAGTTTTTCTTCAATACATTATACCAAAAAAAATAAAAATTCGTAATAAAATATCAAATAATTGGTTACCTTTTTAAAGTAAAAAAGTTTTATCAAAATACTATTAAGCGAGTATAATCAAAATGAGGAGATCGTTATAAAGAAATCAAAAATGCAATGAATTAAGATTATGATAATTTCAGAGTATACTAATGTTTTTTCAACTGTAGAGATTATGAATTAAGATTAACTATTTTAATTATCAACTTTATATTACTAATCAAACATGGAGAATTCTAATTATTTATTTTTTTCACTTTTCCTGATTAGTTTGTATTTTAGCGCAGTCTCAGCGATGTATCTGTAGTAATCTCCAACTTTTTTCTTAAATTTTTCTTAGATATCTTCACTATATCTTCAGGGTATCTTCATTGTATCTTCCTCAAAAAATAAAAAGTCAAAAAATATTAAAATTAGAATTAATAATAGCAGTAGTAATAACAACAATAACAACAACAATAATAGCAGTAATTAAATCAATCTCAAGCATTATTATGAGTCTAGTTGAAATTCCAAAGAATTTCAAAATTTTAAATTCATCGATTTTTCGTGGTTTTCATCAACATATTCTTCATTGTCATCTT
The DNA here is from genome assembly GCA_000711775.1 of Oxytricha trifallax. Classification (NCBI taxonomy): domain Eukaryota; phylum Ciliophora; class Spirotrichea; order Sporadotrichida; family Oxytrichidae; genus Oxytricha; species Oxytricha trifallax. The sequence goes on from ARYC01002623.1 coordinate 64,168, forward strand.
CATCACTAAGTTTTTAAACTAACAATTTTAGAAAATTTGGATTTTTTCTAAAAAATCCTAGACTCATAATAATGCTTGAGATAGATTTAATTACTGCTATTATTGTTGTTGTTATTGTTGTTATTACTACTGCTATTATTAATTTTAATTTTATTTGACTTTTTATTTTTTGAGGAAGATACAATGAAGATACCCTGAAGATATAGTGAAGATATCTAAGAAAAATTTAAGAAAAAAGTTGGAGACTACTACAGATACATCGCTGAGACTGCGCTAAAATACAAACTAATCAGGAAAAGTGAAAAAAATAAATAATTAGAATTCTCCATGTTTGATTAGTAATATAAAGTTGATAATTAAAATAGTTAATCTTAATTCATAATCTCTACAGTTGAAAAAACATTAGTATACTCTAATATGATCATAATCTTAATTCATTGCATTTTTGATTTCTTTATAACGATCTCCTCATTTTGATTATACTCGCTTAATAATGAAGTATAGATGATTTGATGATAATTATTTGAGGTAAATTAAGGAAGACCTTATGTTATGGCCGATACTCACAATGTTAAATCACTCAAAAGTGACTGACAACATGTTATCCAGTTTTGAGAATCCTGATTCCAACTTTCTATTTTAGTCTACTACACAGTTTCACAGTCTTACAACTAGTCTATACTTTCGTGGATATTTGAATGGTTAGTTCAGTCTAGCCTCCTTCTCTATAGACTACCAACTTGCAAAAGAGAGGGGCATCCACCATAACGACCTTGTATATCAATAGAGATTACCAAAAACTTAGTTAATACCTACTCCTGTTTTTCTCATCAAATAGGAGGTGTACAAATGGGAGCCTTCATCCCAAGATGTCACTTAAGCCATTATACAAGCCACTAATGTTAATATAAAGAAATTTTGTCTAGCTCGATATATATTAGAGGCATTAGGTAGGTATCCAGGTTCACCATGAAGAGGTAGGTTAAGTAAACCACCAAAGATATTTGTCAGGGCTATGCATAATCTCCTCTCACACATATTTTCGGCTCCCGCAAAGTGTCACACATTGTAGCTTGACTTCAAAAACTTAGATCTCTACAGTCCCTCGCTTATTGATCATTGATAAGATTGTTTAATAAATTGCAGAGAATATTAATAAAATACATACAAAATGGGGAAAATGCAAAATAAAAATACCTATTAACTTAAACAGAAAAAAATTAATTATGTACTGAATAAATATTATTATTTGTAATATTTCTCTAATTTAATTCTTTTAATTCTTATCCAACACACTGTTCCAAGTAGTTGAAGTTGCCACTGCTAAAAAATATCTTCACCATATCTTCAGGATATCTTCTTTAACAATGTTTGTAAATAGCATTAAGATGTTTAGGGAATTAGACTCTGGTAAAATATGCCATCCATTTAATGATTATAAGTCTATCAGTTAGCAGTTCTTAATTATAACATCTGAATCAAATGAATGAGATTGTGCTCGTAATATTTAGGCCTGATATTCAAAACCCCAAAATCCCTTAGTGAGGTTTATAAGTGCTTTGATTTGTAGGGTATAGTTGGGGTCTTATTGGGGTTAGTTGAGAAATAAAGCCAATTTGCAAAATGAGAAATAGAAATTAGCGAAATTTAGGGTCTATTTATGATGAGTGATATTTAGATTTACTGGTTAAGCTTAGGTATGGTACAAGTATTAATTTAAACTAAGTCAAACCAGTAATGAATTATGCTGCTATAGCAAAGCTCCTGCGCAAGAGTGCCTCAACAGTTAGGTATAATTGCTTGTTGGCTTTTTAGCATTATAATTCAGGCACTTGAAAGCATCCTACAAGAAAATTAAAGTTCTCACAGCACCATATTGACTACCTCTGCGACTCGAAGACTTTAAAATATTGGGCACACTTTCCACTAGACTAGCGAGCTGTGATGTTTCATCGCAAGTTTGCTGACATGCGTATCTCTCCATAAACTATAGCCAACATTTATAGAGGAAATGGTATTATTTTCAAGACTGTCAACAGAGTGAAGAGTGTGATTGATTTTACAGTGCCATTTTATAGTAATAATTTAAACTATATATATGATTAAATGCAGAGAGCTATTACTAATAACATCAAGTTCATACACGCTGATGAAGCTGTGTTTACCTTCAACACCTTTATTAATAAGTCTTGGTATAAGAAGTATGATAACATAGAAGTCTTAGATTAAAAAGTGAAGGTTGTAACCCATGCAATTTTAGCAGGTATTAGTGAAGACTCTGGCTTAGAAAGTTATGTTATCCTCGCTCTATTACCGAAAGATTATTATTCATTAAATTTCCAACCTACCTTATTAGAATTCTCCATATTTATTCAAGCCTAACACTTGGAGCAATAAAGCCATTATTTTAAGTTTTATAAATTAAATTTCTATTAACTTAGATCTTAAAAGAGTGATATGAGTTATGAGTTACTCTAAGAGGATCACTATCTTAAAATATAAATACCAGTTACACTATTCTTATTACCTAATTAACATTATAAGGTTATCATTTTTATCTTTTATTATGTATTCCATCATTATTATTAATGATTAAGATAATTAAATCCTTGATTTAAATATAGTAAGTTATTTTTACTTTATTAAAATAATTAATATTTATTTTAAATATAGTACATTATTCAAAGTCATACAATGCTGCTGATAGCTTTCTGGTATCTCTGAGTATTTATAAAATCGTTTTAATTATTCTTTTTAATTACTTATTCATTTTTTCCACTTAAAACATTTCTTTCTCTCTTTTTATCCTAAAGGAGTTTGCTTTACTCAATTTAAAATAAATAGGAGTGACTGTTTATCTATATAATATTGATGAACTCTTTCAATACAGGAATGATACATAGAAGATTATTCTCTATCCAAATTGATTTTCAATAAATTACATAGTCGAAAATAATCAACATTTTAGAGTAGATTGATAATTTCTTTGGCTACAATTGGGGTTTATTAATTAAAAAATGTGTTTTTTTATATTATTACAATAAGATAATTATATGAAATAAAGAATAAATTAAATATTGAAACTTCTCATGTCCTACTATATCATAACTTTAATTAACTTGATTCATTGTGATTAAATATTTATAATTTCTAATTAAAATTTCAAAAATCTTCTCAATATAATTTTATTTATTATTATAAGTTAAAGTAAAATAATTAAATTGTATTGTTTTATATTACCTTTCAATTCAAAATGGATTAATTATAAATTGATGACGCTATAGTATAAAGTATCATGTCTTAAGTGTAAGTAAATTTATACTTATTCAGTAAAATTCTGAGCGTCCTTTGCTTGATTTGAGGGAAATTGCATTTTTAACATTTTTCCCTTCTTTATGCGTTTTTTGTTTTCAAAATAAAATTAATAAAATACTAAACAATAATAGTTTGCTAATTTGCTTTTACGAAAATTGTTCCCAAATGATTCTTGGCAATAAATAGCTTGTAAAAGTATAAGAGATAATCATAAACCTCTCATAAATTGATGAAAATTCTGTTTTTGTAGTCAATAGCAATAATAAATCAATTTAAAATATAGAAAAAATAGTTGATACTTAGTAATTAAAATGTAACATACATTTTTATAAGAAAATTAGGATTACCTTTTCAAGTAAGTGATCAACTTTGAGTAACTCATCATGCCCTTTTAAATTTAAGTCTTATATATATTTGTTTTAACTGAACTAATTCCAACAACAATGAGTCCTATACAATAGACTTTAAAGCATGTTTAATTCAATGAACCATAAGAATTAATTTAGAGAGAATTAAAGATCAATTATAATTATGGATTAAAAATGGATTTGAATTTTACAATTCTTATAAGAAGACAGAATCTTAATTGAAAAGAATTGATTTAGAAATTAAGATTCTTAAATAGCTTAGTTTACATATTTAAGCTTAAAATAAATAAGTAAACTATTTAGATATATCAAAAATAATATTTGAAAATATAAAGCCATTTAACAAACCTTGAATTAAGCAGAAGTACAATAAACGGAAATTAATATTTTACACTAAATTAGTTCAAAACGATTTAATTAGCAAATAAATTTTACCTAACCTAAAATAATGCTCCTTAATTTATTTATCTAAGATTTTTTAAAGAAAGTTCCCAGTTGCAAGAATATCTACTAAGTGAAAGAAATACTTATCTAAATAATGATGTAGAGCTTAAAATAGTATAGGATCATAAAAGTTTTCGATTAAATATTTCTTAAATTTAGATTTCAGAAAATCTATCATAAAATAAATCTAGTCTATTCAAAAAATGAAATCAAAGGTAATTTAATTGAGACTATATAAATTTAGCTAAAAAGCATCAACTGTTGGTAATGTGAGTGCATGAATTAAGAATTCTAAAAAGAAGTAAATTTCATAAAAATCAATATAATGTTATATACATTTTTAATGAACAGAGCAGCGAGGTTAAGTGATAATAAATTAAAATCATGGATTTTCTATTAGAAGAAAAAAAATATAAATTGTAATAGATAGATTGCGAGATAATTTTAAAAAGGATTTATAACTAAGAAAAGATATTTATAAATGGATTCTTATGTTTCTAACTTTTTAATGTCTGAAGATTTCTTCAACCTGACTTCGAATTCCTTTTAAAAATAGTCGATTAGTGCTAAAGCTTGAGGCCCTTCATCCCTGAATCTGTTTTGGGCACGAATCAGGAATACCACGAAAGTCACGATTTAAAATAATAAAGTATGCCAACAAAAATATGAATATATTATACAATTAAAATATAATCCCATTAATACAAAGAACCTCACAAAAGTAATGGTCTATGATTAAATTGTATCTCCAACCAGCCTCATCGTGCTACATAAACATCAAATAGTAAGATACATTAACTTTAACACACTTTTAAAATATTTTATGGTGACGGTCTAGTGGAGTCATTGCTGTTGAGCCATTGGAAAGTGACAACTCTTGGTTCTTTTGCTTTGTATATTTTGAAATCGTCGATTGATACGATAATTTTTAAATTTCTCATTCTTATTATCATTAAACATTCTGAGAAACTTTTAGTTCATAAAGATCAAGCATGAATACAAAGATTACGATAAATCAAGATTTTGCAGAGTTAGAGATCTTTTTATTAAGTTCTGGCTTGCTGCAGTAATATAAACAGGAATAGTAAGAAAAGGAAGTCTTTTGAAAATCTAACAATCAAAGACCAAGCCTAATAATATGCGAAAAGAAAGTTAAGGGAATAAAACAATGTCAAAGACGACCCGGATGAACCAGGGAATAGCTTAAAAAAAGGGAGTTTATCTAAACTTGTGATTTTTCTCTTATTTATATTTGATTTGAGTTATTAACATATACAAAATTGGAGAATAATTTCAACTAATATTATATGAAATGTCTTATTATATTTACATTTTGTAGTTAAAATAAGTAAAATTATTATTTTCAAATTGGTTACAACCCTTTTTATTGAAAATACTTGTTTTTGGATTACTTAGAAGAGCATATATTCTAGATATTTGTCAAAAGTTTGAATAAATATGAATTTATACTGAATGTAAGTTAATATTAATATTAATAATAAGAAATAGATAAGCTTAAATTAATAATATTATACGAATAAAAATAAAGACGAAGGAGCTGCAAGTTCACATAAATAATGTAATTTATATATATAAATTTCGTACAATCTCTAATACTCTTTCAACGATTGGACAAGACAGAGAAATTGGTAGGTAGTTGCTTCACTAAGATCAGAAGGAGGCAATCTCAGAACATTTAAAGATTCTCCCAGAAAAGTATACGAAAGATATTGGAGAAACAAAACAAGCTATCAATATTTTCAACAAGCATTCATACTTTTATTTATTGTTATTATCCTTATATTTAATCAAATTAATTGTTGGAAGATCAGAATTACAGATTATAGCGTAGATTTCACTGACAAACATAGAGAAGTAAAGTGAGTTGATGTGTGGAAACAAATAAAGGACAAGCCCAGAGATAGTTGACATTGGCTTTCAAGTAAATAAACAGAAAAGTTAGGTGCATAGTAACGAATAACTAACAGAGTTATAGTAGGAAAACGAACAGTAGAAATAAGAATTTAACCTAACTAGATGAAAATATGACAAAACTATATGCAGTCTTGATGAGTTAAAGTTATAGTTGAGGAAAGAGGATCAATTGAAAACAATAACTATAATAATTAAATAAATGTAATGACAATATCATGTCAGAATGAGATGATCATGATGAGAAAAAGGAAGAGGTAAATAGAGTTTTAAGAAGTTTTGACATTTAAAACTTGATATTGGTTTAAACCAAGACATATTATAAGCTTTTATATTTATCTGTGTATCTTAATTTCATTGATTTACTTTAAAGCTTTTATCTCTGATTTATTAATTTAATTAAAGCAATTATAAAGTGTGTAATTTTACAGACTTCCTGTTCAATATTAGCTCTAGACATATGTATTTAATAAATTTAAAGAAAATAGGCTTTATTAGTAATTGAAGTAGCTGTCATCCCATAATTTGGATGAATTATTCTTTAAATTGTTTAAAGTTTAATGGCCTTACCAATATTTTAATATTTAGTAGTAGTAGTTAATAACTTAAGGTAAATTTACTTTAATATTTATTTGTATTAATTAATTAATTTATTATCAGTAAATACTCCCTAATCAATAAATAATTCTAATTAATTCAATTTCCTCATTTTGATTTAATTGATCTTAACACCTCATTCTTGTCCTTACTGTATCAAGGAGTTTCAAAAATTACTTTGCGGTTCATTATAATTTTATTAATCCTTGATTTAATTTCTTATAGGAGTTGTTTTTCTTCTTTGGTTACTTTTTTATATTAGTTAATATTTTGTTATTGGAATATATAGAGATTAATTTACAGTTAAATGTTCAACTATCTTGGCTTTACTTAATGATAAATTAATTATAAAAGTTGAGATTTTAAACATTAAGTGGAATAACAAGAAAACATTTGTATACAAATAAGATTAAAGTTAAATTAAAGTTTGAGGTGATTGTTTTAATAAAAAATGGTAATTATATTATTAAAGTTAATTGCTAGATAGAGAGAAGAATTTTATCTGAAACTTTCCAATAAAGCTTTCAATTACACTAAGGTCAACTGAAGGTAGAGAAGGAGTTGTTGGGTTCCCCAGAAAAGAGACAGTTGACGGGGTTCAATCTGCTAAGCGCATAAACTCTTCTAGAAAGCTTAGATTCCTAGATTTCTCTCCATTAAATGAGCTACTTGGAATGAGATCGCAGGATGATGTTGGTGTTCTGCCTTCAAAAGTGAGTAGAAGAGAATCATATAAGGCAACAATTTAAGGGAGATTGAATGACTTATATAATATAGTAAATAGGAAAATAATAATAAAAGTTGTGTACTTCCATTTACCTTTGCATTCACATTTCTTTTTGAATATACAACTATAGAAATTTACGTTATTTATCATAAATAAAGTTTAATAATGAATAAAAAATTACATAGTTACTGTTTATTAAAGTTTGTGAAGCTCCTCAACACGAGCACTTATAACAGTATTCATACAAATGCCAACACATACACAACCCAATTTCTATAAAAATTAGGCTAATTTTTCAAATTTAAAATGTTTATACCTAAAGATATTTATCCCCTCAAATAGTGCCTCATGATAGACCTTTTTTCAACAACCTTATCTTACTGTTTTGATTGAAGCCTAATTCAATTAAGATTTTCAACTATCTAAGTCTATGCCTAAGAGAAACCTGGAGGTATGAAATCAGCTACTAGAATTGTTTTAGATTTTAATGGAAACAACTGCGGAAAGTGTAAAAGAACATCTAATTTCAACAAATGATACAAACTGTTCTTAGTTTTTGTTGATTAAATTTCACTTATACTTATTTAAATAAAAATTATTTATATATTCATAATAAATTTAATGTGTAATATAAATATATTTGTTATATATTTCGTTTTGCTTTAATTAATTTTATACTAAAGTTAATTTTGAAGAATTATAGATAAATTTGGTAATTACTAATTAAATTTAATAATAATATATGAAAATTATCTAAATTAATAAAAAATATCAACTTCTTGTTATTTTTTAAGAGGTGAAGTAATTTATCTTAAAATTATAAATATTGATTTTGTTGAAAATGAAATAAAAGGAGAAAATTTTAATCTTTCTTTATTTCTATGTCTTAATTATTAGTTACCAAAATGAAGATTAAATTCATTATAAGTAAATAAATAATTATCTAACTCAGTTAATAGCTTTGTTTAAGTTTTGATATTATTTAAAACATTTACCTATTTAATTGAAACTTAATAATTCTTGAATCTAGATTGTTCAATGTAATAATTATGACATTCATAAATTGCAGTTGAATTACTGCATTTATATTTCAGAGACTTATACTTCCGGTTACTTGATTTATTCCTCCAGTTGCTTCCTATATGTTATATGAATGTATTTTTATTTAATCTTTTCTGTTTTTAATTGACATAAAGAGGAATCTTCTCATCATTGCAAAAAATAAGAAAATTAATTCCTGATATATTACAGCAATATTCCATTAAATACTATTGTCTTACTTTTTAAGAAGACATCTGATACCATAGGAATGTAATTCCTAACTAAAAAATCTTAGAATGAGTCCAATGCCAAGCCTACTGTAAGGATTTAGGTTATAAACTATCTGTCAAAAAGCAGCTTGATATATTTGCCACTGTGTCCAATTTTAATTACTGAAATATTTAATTTTATTTGGAAATTGATGTCCATTAAGAATATACTATTTTTCTTAAGTATCAACACTATATTGTTAGCTGGATATTTAAATTTGTTATAACTATTTCAAGCAGTTGCTTTTAACAGTTAATGCTGAAGTTACTATTAAAAAGTATTTATTAGTAATATGGTTATGTATAATGTAATCAGTCTATATATGATAGGGTATCACGTATTAAGTATTTGTGATTTTATCTTTAAATATATATATATATATTATATCTTTGTGAAATTTCATTTATGCCTAAACCGTTAATCAATATAATAAAACTTATTTTATGCTATTTTAAGTCAAAATCAGAATGGGCTGTATCATAACTTACTTTAATTTATAATTTTACTTTCACTATCTGTAATTACTTTTAATGATTTTTTTTGTTTTTAAGTTATAATATATTGTAATACGCTGTTTATTATTCATAGTTTGATCTTTTAGGAAATTTAATATATTAAAAAATTGCCGTTTAAGTTTTTCTTGCAGTTATTGATCAACTTTATTTGAAGTTAATTCTATACATTGTAGTTATTGTTGAAGGCTGAAGTTGGTTCACATTATTTGATAATGTACTTATTTGTAAAAGTCAAGTGTTGGATATTTTCAAACAACATACCAACTTAGGACCCGCTTACGATGTAGATAGTTTAATCAACATCGTTTACACATATTGATGGATCTATTTATCTAATGGCATCAAAGAGGATAGCAATTATACAGTTATTGACAATGGTATGTCGGAATGTATAATTTTTTTTATTAATCTACTACTTCTAAGGTGGTGAATTTTAAGTAAAATTTAAAATTAGATCCAGCAGGTTAATTAAATTCAGGGAGGGAAGTTTCCTGGCAAGTTAATTAATAATTAAATAAGAATAGTCAAAATGAATTAATTATATTTCTAAAAAAATTTAACTAATGCTCATTAATGGATAAGAGGATAAGTTCAACAACTTTTAAGAGTTCTAAAAAGATTAAATTTAATTATAATATCATAACATTTAAAATTATAAGACATCTTATTTTTGACTATTACTAAAAATTTTGGAAAAATAGTAATAATTAAGATGATAGAAAATTTAATATATTGTTTGATATGAAGTTTATCTAACAAAAATTAATAAACCGTAGGTCCAATAGCTTTAAGTTAGTGAAAATCTTTAAATTTATTTACAGTTGAGTTGTTTAGAAAGTATAAATACAAAAAACATTAAAAAATTACACTTGCCAGGAAACTTCCCTATAAATATTTTTTCATTATAAGTATTGCCTTGAAACTTCTTCCCCAAAATCATAATTTAGGTAATGAAATATAGGACTGTTGATAATGATATAAAGTTTATAATCTAATAATATATGTGCCAATGTTATTAAACATAATGCATATTTAATTTCATATTGAATTTTAAAATGAAATTTGCTAGAATTATATTATCATAAGCCTAATCATTCCAGTGTGTTTCCAAAACACACTCAAGGAATTCAAGAGCTGAGTAATTCTTAGAATAGAAAGAGGTACTCAAAGAAGCTTGAAATATACGATAATAGGATATCGATATAGAGCCTGGCAGGGATTTAGTAAAACATGACCTATATTGATGAGATAATCAAAGAGTGAATCGGAAATTTATTTTGAAAAGTAATATTGAAATGAAACTAGTGGTGGATCATGAGGATAGCGGGTTGCTAGCGATATTAATCTAAAATCACTAAGCTTTGAGAATTTTTTGGCCAACAAATATTTCAAATATTCTCCTAAGCTTCGATCAACATAGGTATTATTTGATAATAATAATATTAATAAGATCACATTGAGGTCTCTGGGGACCCACGATCGATATATATGATAATATAGTAAGGGTCAAGCCCTTTTAAGTTATATATGATTTCGTTAATATCGACATTAACTACTTTCACTTAAAACAATTTACTTCTCTTTCATTTTGTCTAACCATTTCTTTTTCTTCCTGTTTTCTTTTCTGTGCTTCTTTTTTGTTCTGAATGTAGTGACTGAATGGTTCATTTCATGATCTTGACCAGCAAAAATTTTATTCGAAATCACTTCTTAATTGCAACTCAGCTTGGAACAATGGGCTGAGTTGGTTGATTAACTAGATTTCCTATTATTCGAAATTTTGATCCGTGTTGACTTATTTAGCGTAAATTAATCTTTGAAGTAATTTGAATCTGATTTCGTTTGGTTGGAAATTTTAAAACTTACTCAGTTATAGTTTAGTTTATACTTCTTTTATTCTGAGTAATATGTCTTGTTTAATGTTCAGCGACTAGGTGTTCCTATTTAGTATTGTTTAAAGTTCTGTTGAAGCGTCGATCAGAATCTGATCAGATTCTGATGTATAGTCTAGTCGTGACCTATTTGTAGGTCTCCTATTTAGTACCCCTATTTGAGACATTTCTTATGTCTGCTTTTCTTAAGGAAGTGATTCTTTTGGTCTCCATGACCTTTATCTTTGGCACTGACCTCCTTTTAGATGGATGAGGTTATGACTTTCGGATCATTTCTTTGTGAGTCTGGTTAGCTTCTTTTATTTTGATTGAAGAAGTAAGATCTCCTAATAGGTTGTTTAGAGTTTGGTTAAAAGTTTTTTCTCTAAGGATCTATTCTTGTTTTTGAATGTTGCTCTATCCCATTTAGTAGTGGGGTTTTGGTTTAGGTGTCTCTGGGTTATGTGGAGTTAAAAGATTGTTTGGACATTAGGGAAGAATAATTCTACTTGGATTGTGTTGATATCTCTGGGTCTTAACCTTTCTGTTATTATTAAACCATTAGGTTTAGGTGGGTCATTTTTTATACATGACTGCTGAAAAGTTGAGTGAAAACTTCTTGCTTTCTAGAAGTGAAAGGATTCGCTGCAGCAGTTGAATAGTTATGAACTTTCTAGTTGAGTCTAGTTTCAAAGTTTGCTGATTCAAGGACTTGCTACTTGCAGTTGTTTCTTTTCTTGGGTTGAGATATCTTTAGATACCAGTCAAAGACTTCACTGTATAGACCTATCTTGTTATAGTCTAAGGGGAGGGTGTCTAAATCATCAACCTCCATTTCTGAGTATGAGTCGTCAGTGTAGTACATTAGGTATTCAGAGTATTTAGTAGGGTTGGATTGTAGATAAATTTCTTCATCAGACATCTTTCTGTCTGTTTCCCAATGGTCATCATTTTTTTCATTAGTAACTTTGCACTTATGTGGTGCATCGTTATTGAAAGAGCTTAAGGTTCTTACCCATTGTGGGGAACCTTGGTTGAGGAACTATTTATTTGGATTGTATGCCATATAGACTTATCATCACAGTTACTTTTAGTATCAACCTAATTTTTAATAGGTATTATTTGATGATCAAATACTTTTAGGTCAGCTATCTGTGAATGGAAATCGGTAATCAAGAGTAGCAATACAAAAAGAGATAAGGATCCTACCATGGAAAAGAGAAATAAAATCCTCTGACAACTGATAAATGATGAACACTTGGCGGGATCAACAAATAAAGATTCTCAAAAAGATGCATCACAAGAATTGCTTCAAAAGGACTATTATATGCAAGAAACAAGTTAGGAAAAAGGAAAGTGGGATTCAGTGAGCTTGGTGGACTAGATTATAAAAATAGAAGTGTTCACGTTTGGTAAAAAATGTGAAATAGCCAATCGGATGAATGAACATTTTGAGACAAGATTAATGACAAGAGCGATACCAACTCCTCTCCAAAAAATAAAAACTTAATAAAATACTATATTGAAGTCAGAAAATATTAAACAGAGAATGAGTAAAAAGTAGCTGAAACATGATTATGATGACACCAAGGGAATATCCGAGAATGAAAAATTAAGTCATCGAGTAATTATATTTATGTAATGAATTTCATTCTTTTATCACAAATAAATTATTATCATTAGTATTTATGTACCTTACCTGTGTAATTCACTAACTATATAACTAATATTTAAAACTTTAACTAATCTCTATAAATTTAAATTAAAATTTATTTATGATAAACTTTATATTTATACAAATATAGATAAATCAATAGCTGCTTTAATTTCATCTATTATTATTAATTATAAAACTAATCAATTTTTAATTAGAAATATGAAGAAATAGACATTTATTAAATGTAAATTTAAGATATATAGAATTCTTTTAACTAATATCATGAGTACAGTGATTGAAAATTATGAACTTAAATTAATTTTACTGTGAATCATCAATTCAATAATTATTATTGATACTTAAATTGCTGATAGATATGAAATCAACTTAGAAATGCATTCTTTATTAATATATTACTGTCAGTTTTTGTTGTAATTTAATCTTCTTCATCCTCATCGTCGTTATCTTATTTATCAGCCTGTAATAACACCTGCTCTTAGTGTGAATTGTTCAATTATACAGATTTATTTATGAACTTGAGTCCCAATTTAATATCTAAAGTGTTGATACTACATCAATATATCAATATCATGCACTTGTGAGTAAAATAAATCGAATCTTTGATTTGAGAGAATTAAACTTTTTATATTACTTAAAATATATAAATAAGTTTGAAATTAAAAATTTAAATTAAATTTAGAAATTCAAAAGAGAAAGCTCTTGTTTAGATCATCAGATTAATATGCTTGCTCCTCCTCACTTTAATGCAAATCATCAGATAAAGAAGCAGTGAAAATTTATACAGACTGGCTACTGCTTCAGACAACGATCCCAACTTGTAGTTAAAATGGGAATGATAAACAGAAAAATGTTCTCATTACTATGAAATAGAGTAGTACGCTAACGATGGAAGGAAAGAAGAGATAGTATTAATGATTTAAAACCAAAGAAAAATAGATAAAATTCAGGAAGAAAAAGCAGAAAGAAATTTTATATTAAGCCATATTCTCGGAAGAAATACCAGAAGCGAGATTATAAATTTATTGTTTATTTATTTACAGAAATTACAGAAATCATCACAATTGTTTGTTTTCATTAATATAAGTTTGATAGCTTGAACTTATTATAAAGTCTAATCAAATTATAAATAAATCTTGCATTGATATTTACAGATAACATATCTTAAATCGATAATAAATAGTAGTGGTAGCCATGATACATTACTTGATGGCTTAATAAATATGTAAGGAATTAATAACAATATAATCCCTAATAATTATAAATTAAATATGAAAAAAAGAAGTTTAAATATGTCACAACATTTATTGAAAAACAGAAGAAAAAAATATTTAATGTAGTCAGGATCTTGGGGATAATTTGACACTTTAAGACCATAAATAGATATCCTCTTAAAAATTATGATTATGAGGACCTGAAAAAGTTAAATTTTACAAGACTACATTAAGCGTTGAAATGTTGCAACTATCCCATAACCTTTTCAAGAAATTAATTGTTGGTTTTGAATAAATTAACAGGAATCATTAAAGCATATGACAGAGGTAATACTCATATAGCACTTCTGCCCCAAAACATAGGGCATAAAATAAAATTTATGTATGAAAATAATGGTTAGTATATAACCAAAAATTTATTATGTGGTCTGGAAACTACTTTAAGACCTTACCTGGATTTTAGATGATTTTTAGAAAAGAAACAAAAACAAATTCAGCTAGATTCTCAAAGCTGACCCTAATAATGATGACGCATCAGACCGGTAGGGTATTGAATAAGAAGAGATGCAATCTGATAAGAATATTGACAGAGATGATTTACTGAAACAGAACACATTAGACAATCATAGAATACTCTTGACATAAGAAATACCGATGAGAAAATAGATATAGGCTGTCATTATATAATCTAAATGCTATAGATAGGGAAAGAGAAGTGGTATAAATCCTGGAAACTAAAGCGAACGACTACCAACAATAGTAATATAAATGGAAGAGATAAGTCATTGATGGTGTTTAGAATACTATGATATCATCAAAACTCTTCTACAGGTAAGAAAAAAAGGAGTTTGATCAAGTAAAACAGTCGGTGATCATTACTAAGAATTGTTGGAAAGATTCACTTACTAGTAAATTTGGTGGTATCCTTAAAAAAACAAGACCTTGGTACCTTGGAATACTTGAAATAAATATATGAATAGGTCAGATAACTATGAACTAGCACTATATCGTAATCTATCAAAGGGAAAAATTTCAAATATAACAGGTCTCTAAGAAATTCAAACCTTTTTTTTATTCGGCATAGATCCGCCTGATGAGATCATGGTTCAAGGTATACTAAAAAGAGGTAATAATAGAAGCTCGGAAAGTTCAAAGCAAATATAGTTGGATTCATGAAAGACTCAATTGAGGCAGCCTATCGCCTCATACCTTACTGTGAAAAATGGGAAGATAACCCAAAATTAGTCTACAAAATACTTAAAATATTAAAGCTATCCTTAATTTGCTGATCTTCTAATCCTAGATATTAACAAAAAGTATTTTACTAGATGACATACAACAAAAAATTATGATAGTGAACAGGAAGACAATCTCCTAACTGAGATATAGAAAAATGAGTTGGTTTAAGAATAAGGTTTTGAACTAGATCTTAAACTTGGAGAGAGACCTTTCTCATTCCTCAATCAGTATGATATGACAATAATAAATGAAAAACACATATCTCTGGATTAAAAGAGAAGATCATAAGATCATAGATTTAAGAACAAGATATTAGGTAAAGACTACTAAATTAAGTATAAAAATAAGTTGCTACTTTGAATGCTATAATAACTAACTAAAAGGCTGTGGCCCTTATATATTAAATTATATATCAATTCGGGGCCCCGATGTGAATTAATTATTACTCTAATAATAGAATTCAATATTAACTTTTAATTAGAAATTGATTTATCTATATTTAAAAATGGAGTATTCTAACTCTAAAAATATAAATTTTGAACTTCAGCTTTTTTGAAGGATCTCAAAGTACAATGATGGAAATATTCCTACATTTAGCGGATACGACAACTACTACTACTTCAAAAAAGTTCAACTATTATTTGATTCTGAAGATGCCAGACACATGAGGTCAGAAAAATTCTAAATGCCACTATTTTGGAGACTCCTTAGTCTGAGCTTGAAGAAGGAATTCCTTGAAGTTTCTACTCTCACAATATTATTATTGAAAAACAGATATATAAATATCTTAAATAAGATCTGAATATTATAGAACACTCACAAAAGATTCTTTGAAATTAGATTAATATTTAGATAATTAGTAAAAGAGGTCAGGAAATTTCCATAGTATTTATAGTCTTAATATTATAAGTTAAATGAACTTATTCAGGGCACGATTAACTTCCTTCTTCAATACTCTATTTTAAGAACAATTCTCTTTTTTGCAATCTTAATGTAGTTATTGTTGTACAGTCAAAATCTAGGTATTTATTATAGAATGTTACTATTTTTTTAATAATTTAAAAATAAAATTGGAAAGTAGCAAGATATTAAGTATCAGGAATGCAAGTGATTACACTTAATTTAATTAGCAACGCAGTATAGAATATCATTGATGAGGGATAGATATGTCCCATTACTGTTCTAAAATGGAGTTGAAATATAAGAAGCCAGACCTGAACAAGGTTCTGATGATAAATATAAGATATGTAAATGATCAGCAGAAGAGATTTAAACTGAAAGTCTTACTCGTAAATTAAAAACTAAAACTATCTTAGATTAAAAACTAATAGAACATGTAGAAATAGATCTACAAGCTTGAGTTTAAGATGAAGTAGAAGGTATTGAGTAAAGTCCGAAGTTTATATACACTCCAGTTAGGATATAATTATCTGGCAGCTATAATAATTGTATAATGTAAGACACAGGAGAATCCACAGCTGCAACAATTGCAAGTCCCACTCAAAAAGATAGTCGTGAAAAATAGTAAAAAGCATTTGTAGAATTTGAAAAATCCATACTTTCACATATCTCTTGACCAACATAATAAATAGGAAAAAATAAGAAAAATAATCATTTAAGAATATTAATGATTAAAATAAAAGAACTAAATATTAATAAATCCGAAAGATAGCTAAATGCCTACTAGAAATTAAAAGTAATGACACAGATGAAAGTGATGGGAGTGATCTAAATTGAATAAATTTTAGTTATTTAGGATAAGTCAATAAGAAAGCTCAGCAACTTCAGATTCATCAACTAGGGAAAAGATTTTCTCATAACTGCAGGGTAAAAGAAAAAGGAAGAAGGAGTAAAAGAGAATATCAGTGCTCAGGGAGTAAAAAATAAATGAAGTTCTAAAGGTTCTAAGTCCAAAATGAAGTCCGAATCTTCCATGATTATGATGTCAAAATTGTAGATTCAATTACACAACTAAAATCTATTGAAATTTAGAGATAAAGAACCTGGTAATAAAGGAGAAAAAAGAATAAATAGACACATCAACCATGAAGGAAATCCAAAAAGAATCAATTATTTTCCATGAAACACAAAATGAGTTTAATTCTAATGAAGAATTATAAAAACTGATTTAAGCAAGTTCCTGTCTAAGAAACAAGAAAGTGCTGATGAAGAAAAGCATTGAAGACTAATATAAATGAATAATATTCTAGGAAGAGATGTTAAATTTTAAGGGAGCGACATTCTAATACAGAAGGTGACGAAATTTAGAGTTTGTACATTATCTGAAAGCCTACCAACAAATGGAAGATATACCAAATTAATTATAATATAACAATTTCAGCAAAACAAAAAAAGAATTATATTTTTAAAAAATGAGATTAAAAGACAATAATTTGATAAAACGTGATGAAACAAGCATATGCAACTATGGAGTTCTATATGCTTGCAAGGGAATCATTTAACTGCATCATAGTAATGTAATAAATAATTTCATTAATATAGTAACGAGGATTGCCAACCATATTAAACTGAGTGTTGTAAATATCATTAAGAGTATCAATAGCAAGAACATGCCGAAAAAAGAACTATAGGAAAAAGAATTTCAAGACTAATTCTAGTTCTAGACTAAATTATTGAAAACATACAGTAAAAGAGAAAATTATAATGATAAGAAAGGCAATGACTCTGAAAGAAATAAGTTAAAACCACAAGAAAGACCTAGTGGTAAATAAAAGAATCAGTGAGTTGAATATTTTCAAATAAATGATAAAAATTGATTAAAAATATTTAAATAAAATATAACAGATATGCATAATTAAGTATGCAATGTTAAAAGTCTGGAACTATTGCTCGCCTAAAAATATATTTACAAATAGTTAAACATTATTTAAGAACTAAAATATGGAATTAGTTATTTCATCTATAAACTAATTGTTTATCTTGCAATTTTATGCAAGTTAGTTATGTAATTAGTTTTAATATGAAAGTAAGGGTAAATTATAATAATTAATCAAGCAAATTTAGCAATATAAATCTCAATATTTTAATCCATTACTTATCTTAGAATCATCAACTCTTAGCTTTTAAACCTTTATTTCTTATCTTTTCTCATTTTATTCCATGGTTTAGAAATGAAAGTTTTATTGCGAATAATTGAGCTAAATTATAGTTTATAAAATGACTATAAAATGAAACCTTTAATAATCATTTTTAAGATGAAACTTTTCCATTTTGATATAGGATATTCCAAATTTATATATACCTAATTTATAATAGTATATAAATTTACAAAACTTGTTTGTTTAAAATAATAGAATTAACAGTCTTAAAAGAGTTTAGATTTAACCGTAGTTGCGAATAACTGTGGCACAGTCAAATTGCTCATGAAAATAATCATTTTGACATAAAAATCCCTAAATCCAAAGTCAAGTTAGCATTATAATTTATTTAAATAAAGTTACAATAAACTTGTGAGACCATTTAATCTATCTCAATTGAATGTAAAATAATGGTCAATGCAATTATGTTTACATGTTTTCTTAACAATAAGCATGTCTAATTTCTGCCTCTTGCTAAATCATTGTTTTTATCTATTTATTATGTCTATTTTTAATAAAAATTAAATGATAATCTGCATAGTATTTCACTCTAATTAAAAGTTTATTAACAATTCATAAAGAATAAAGCTTTTTTTTTAAAAATTCATTTAAATTTTTAAACATAATGAATAACGATGATTCATAATAAGACTTTTTGTCTTGGAAAGGATGATAGCATTTATTAATAACTATTAAGCGTGTTTACACAATTCATAAAGTATTAGAAACAGATTAAATTAATGTTGCTTAACATAATGAAAAATCAAATTGTTCCTCATTTATAATTACTGATGGAGCCATTGCTCGAATGTTTACAAGATTAATTTACTCTTGCAAGTCATTCTTTGAATATCCAGAATACAATATTTATAATTCTCTTGGTGTGAATGTCACTACGATTCAAAAATATTTTTATAAAAAATACATAAAATTCAATTGTTATTTTTGTAGGTCTAACAATCATAATCAATATTGAGTGTCGGTTGAAGCTATTAATCCACAAGACTGAACAAATGTACATTAGTGATCGCCTTGCTCTGGATACTTTTAATTATCTTAATCTGTTATAAGCTCTTGAAGTGTGTGTCACCACGTTTCAAAATTGTTTTCTAAAAGCCCATCATATTTACAAAAATAAATATTTATATATCCAACCATATTTTCTCAAAGTGAATAAAGCGAATTAAGAGAATTGAGAAGGGGTCTACAAAATTAATCAAAATTTTAATCATATAATGTATAGTACATGTACAGTAATATACTCTAAAATGTGCCATAATCAGCTCTATTTCTTGCAACTAGATCAACATCAATTATTGTGCTAATCTCGAGATCGGTGCTTTTCACATCATCAGGTCTGAAGCATCAATTAAAGTCGAGTTGAGGATCATATGTTCACATCTCAGCTACATCTCGATTTAAGACTGCTAATCTAAGGATCAGTTGACAGGGCAGTCCTCCATTTTATTAGGTGAAATTTTAATAAATTAGAGGTTTTAATAAATTAAATCAGACAAATTACAACCTTTTGAGTTTTAATGATTAATGATAAAAGTTTTAACTAGTAATTTTAATCTATAACGAATTATTAATATTGATGTCTTAAATAATTTTAAACTGATAGTTATTAATTAAGACCATTTCTGATTTAATTTATTAAAACCTCTAATTTATTAAAATTTCACCTAATAAAATGGAGGACTGCCCTGTCAACTGATCCTTAGATTAGCAGTCTTAAATCGAGATGTGGCTGAGATGTGAACACATGATCTTGAAACTCAACTTTTATTGATGCTTCAGACCTGATGATGTGAAAGAGCACCGATCTCGAGATTAGCACAATAATTGATGTTGATCTAGTTGCAAGAAATAGAGCTGATTATGGCACATTTTAGAGTATATTACTGTACATGTACTATACATTATATGATTAAAATTTTGATTAATTTTGTAGACCCCTTCTCAATTCTCTTAATTCGCTTTATTATCCTCATTCTAACAAAATATTAATACTTGACAATTAAGATTTTCATTACAACTCTATAGCATTTTATTACTTTATATTAACTAGTCCAAACCGAGAACCCTTCCCTTACAAACGGTTGACCTCACCCCAAATTCTTAAATATGAATATAATTTAAAACAAAACTATTACCGATTTTTTAACTCATTTTACATGAAATATTTTCGATCTCGATATCATAAAATTTTATAAAAGAAAAATTTTTTGTGTATTAAGGAAGTTGTAAAAATACATTTATAATTAAACCAGGTTTCTCAGATTAGATTGCTTTCAAATTATCTAACAATAGTATATTACAAATCTAAATACTCTTGTATATTATAATTATAAATATAAATATGCAAAAATGATTCGCTATTCTGATCGCACTTCTCGGAGGTCTCGCACTTTTTTCCCGCTTTTGATAATGAAATTATTGCAAGCAGATTCACTTTGGCTAAACATAGCTTTCAAAAACACAGCATTCTAGTTATGCAAGTGGCCAGAAGTGGTGCAACCAACAACAATGGTGAAATTTTGGCTGCTCTCTTGACTAGTCTCGCCACTGTCCTTCAATTCTCTCCAAGTCTCGAATCAGATTGCTACAACTCAATGAGTACCTCAATTCTTGCAACTGACCAATTTATTGACACCATCAAGAGGATTAAAAATTATTAGGACATAATCTGCGCAATCTGTCTAATTGTTGCCGATTTCCTTTAATCCAATGTATGAATTCCACTTATGTGAAACGGAGTTGCCTCAACAATTTACGGTTCACGCATTCAGACTTTCCTAAAAGTTGTAAGTTTTTCCAGTTAAATAGCTAAGAATTCTATATAGGCACTCGTATAATGATTCAAGATTAAAGACCTAAGACAGCTCCCAGAAGTTCTCCTCATTAACAAGGAGATCACTGATACTGTTGCTCAAATCAATGCCACATGTAACGTTGATAAGGTTGTCAACACATTTACCAAGGCTATGGTGAGAATCCTTCAACTTTAATTGCCAGAATCGCAGGAGGTGTCATTAAACTAATGCCATATAAAATCTATTACTATCTCTGCTTCTACTATTTCAGAAAGGGGAGAGTTACTTTGAAATCTTGTTAAAATCCTAGGTATTTGGTCCATAGTTAAAATTATCTTAGTAATTTAGAAACTTTAGCATATGCTATGCCAAATCTAATCTCTCTATACCTTTTTACATACTACTATGCTTTTTGTTTTTATTGTAACCCTTCTATATATATATTAAGTCAGTCTATAATTTCTAATTAAAATTTTCATTCATCAAAATTTTTACATTCTTTTATGTCACACTTCATATACTTTAAATATAATATTAAACCTAATTTTTAATAAATTTGCAAAAAACTGACTAATAAGAGAAATTTTTCACATTTCAATGAATGATAAAATAATAAGAATAACTTAAATTAAAAATTGATTTATATATTAAAATCAAGCATAAAAAAATTACTAAAAATAAAATGATAAAAAATATGATTGTATTAAAAGAAATGTATAATATTAATATATAACTTAATAAATTTTTAAAACTAGAATAAAGATATAAATTAGAAAATTAATTATAAAAAACAATGATAATAATATAATAAATTATTAATTTAAAAAATTGTTAGTATATATAAATGAAAGTAAATTTAGAATATAAAAAAAGATAAATGATTTGAAAAAGATATGACTAAAAATATATTTAAGAAATGTCAGTGAAGAATAATGAGTTATATAAAACATTATTATATCATTTAAAAAGTTTTAAAAATTAATAATATTCTATTTCAATAAAAAATTATCTTAATATAAAGAAAACAATATATAAAATAAGTCCATTAGTAATAGTTTAAATTTTAAAAGCAATGAATTATAGGTTTAGAATTAGTCTCTGAATGTAGTAGAAATTTTGAAAAAAGTGGATTATCTAATGTAAATTATAGTCGAAAGTTCGATATCGCTTAATGGTTTTATAAGATTGTAAGTAGTAGTAGTTAATGAGCAATCTCAAATTAAATTAAACATTTCACTGTTTAATTTTAAAATCAAACCATCAATCTTAGTCATGACATAGATTATTTGAGTGAGTCAATTTGTCAATCCGTGACCTGTTTCATCATGAAGACAAAAAACTTAAAAGAAAACATCCGCTTCCCATTCCACATCATTCCAAAACGAGATGCAAACGAAGTAAGAGTCCCATTTGGTGCATTTCATCACACTGGGGAGTACTTCCCGCAGAGCTCTGCTTCCTGTAAAAAATTTAAAAGACGGTGGTGAAAACTCATACAAAGTCCCACCTGTGCTGATAATGAAGTCTCTGTCCTTTCGCTGTATCCTCAAAACCAAACTTGATGTGGGAGAAAATATCTTATCGTTGACTTCTATGATTTTCAACTTCTCACTTTTGAAGCTGAGCACCACCTTCATCCTGCTCCCTACTACCTAGGAAACGAACACACGCCAGGTAGCTCATTAATTGAAGGGAAGTCCTTAGCGTGGAGTAAACTCGAGTAGTTTAGGAACCTACAGATTGAACCCCGCTGACTAGCCCCTGATGCGGTGAACTAGTAATACCCTGCTTACCCTCAGCAGGACTAAGTATAGTAGAAAGTTCTATTAGAAAGTCCAAAATGAGATTGGTAGCTCACTCAGCAATTAACTTTCAAATTTAAATAATTTGATTTACAATTTAAAAAGTAAATTATAAGATTGTAAAAGCCTAAGCCAAATAGTTAATAGTTATGTTCGTATGAAAATTCATGCTTGATGAGAGTGAATAATTTATTGAAGAGGAGTGGTCTCTGGATGTTGTAGTGATTCTAATACTCTTAATTGTATTGAGCATAGCATTTATAGAAATAAACGTGGCTTAATTAAGTTGAGAACTTACAAAGATACTCTAACAATAATAAATTCAAAGTTTTCATTAGTGTCTGTTGATGCAAGAATATACGGTTTCTTTGGACATTTAATGAGAAGAACTTCAAAACCTTTGTAGTCTTGTACAGCAATATTCCTTGAGTAAAACTATACACTCTTAATTGTGTTGAGCATAGAATAAAAGAAACTGTCGTGCCCTAATTGAGTTGAGGCTCATAGATTTTCATGCATAATTATTGATGCGGAATATACGGTTTCTTTGGAAATTTAAAGAGAAGATATTCAAAACTTTTGAAGTCTTGAAAAGCAATATTTCTTCAATAAAATTCTACATTCTTAATTTTATTTAGCATAGCATTTAAAGTAACTGTCGTGCCTTAATTGAGTTGAGAACTTACAAAGATTTATAGTTAATTTAAATTCATAGTTTTCATTCATGTTCTTTGATGCAAGAATCAAAACCCCAAAACCCTTTCAGTAGTTGATTGAGTTTTTGATTGATAAAAGTAGACTATTAGTGCATACTTTATTAGGGTTTTAATAGGGTTTATGTAGGGGTTTAATGTTTAAATGTAATGTATAGTAGTGTGCATTAGAAGGGTTTTATTTTTACTATACACTCAAACTATACCTTGGCATCATGTGCTAATTTTCTAAATTTGATATCTCCTATCCAGTTGATCATTTAGTCTATTGTTTGCTCTGCTCTATGGTTTGGTCTTAAGATAATCTCCTCAGCCATATCTTTCATTTTACCTTTTATCTTATTCTAGTCTAGATATTGCTGTATTCTCTGCTTTGAATCTTTCTTTCTCTTACAGCTATAGTAATCATTTCTTTGCATATCGCATTCAGCAATAATTGCTGCTAGAGCCCATACATCCCACTTAATATCACCATCTCTCCAGTCCACCCTTTCTGGAAAGTATCCAGGAGTACCATAAACGTTGCCAAGTCCTGAAGCTTCAACTCTTTATGATCTATTAAAATCAATTATTACTACTCTGAGAAGGTGAAAAGTCAAGCATAATATTCTCAGGCTTCAAGTCTCTATGAACATACCCTAAAGTGTGCAGCTCTTCTATGCCTTTTCAAACATTTGTAAGAATAAGAGGTAGCTACTTTGGAACTCTTTAATCTTAAATGTAGTCTCTTAAAGTCATTTAATATAGAGGGAGGCGAAAAGCAACATGATCTTGAGCAAGGAGTATTGCATAGAGCTTAATTATAAATCTCCACTGTCTATCCCTTGCTTTAGTAAGAGCTTAGTACTCATTGACAAATTCCATTTGATACTTGTCATCGCATTTAAAGTAGTTGAATGGATAAATCTTGTATGCGAACTGCTTATCAGTAATGACCTTTTACTCAAACTTGTCCTCAAGTATAAGATAACTTTCCTTTCATTCTTTAAGATCAATTAAATTTAAAATTGGAAGCTTTAGTGCTTGTATCTTCAAAGTGATTTTCACTATCTCAGAAGCTGGAAGATTTCTCACTGCTTTAATAAGCATATTTTCTTTCTTAACTCTTTATTCCAAAGATTCTAAAGGGTCTCTTGGCTTTCTTTTTTGAAGGAAGACCTCACCAGTCTCAGGATCTATGACTTCAAACTTCATGCCATGATGGTTTTAAAGGTGAACTTTTAAATCTCT
>ARYC01002624.1:0-73807 GCA_000711775.1 Oxytricha trifallax
GATTTCTTTCTTTCAATTCCACTGATATTTAAGCTATCAGTAAAGAGAAATCCCCCTAATCCATGTAGTCCCACTTTTAAACAAATATCTCCTTGATACTATTTATCATCGAGTCTAGTTCTTGAAAAGTCTTTGACTAGCTGAGGCACATATTTGAACAAAGTCTCCTACGACATTTATTGGAATCTCGCTGATTAATCTCAAGCCTTTATTCTGTTTCAGTACTTAAATAAAAGGTTTATTCAAGCATTGCAGTGTGTTTGGCAAGAGTCTAATAACTTAGGCGTCAACTTTGAACAGTGAGAATGTTCCAACCATCAATGGAATGATTCCAATGTTTTTGCTGTCTAGCAATACCAACTCTTCTTGTAACTATGAGAACGACTCTACTTCGTTGTTAAATATATAGTTTACCAGCCCCAACGTTTACTCTGAGTTGGGTCTTTAGGCAAGCAATATCATAGAGTTTCTTAATAAATCTTAGTCAATTATTATCATCTCGTTTCAATAGTATAGCAAAGATTAAACAAATAGCCTCGTTTTTATCTAGAGGTCCATCTTTGAGTTCTAGTTCAGTTCGTGGATGAGGCTGAACATTCCGTCGCAAAAAGTTGAGGAACACGTGGTCTTGAGGTTAATTAAGAATTCTAGGAGACTCTGACTGTTTCTTGAACAAATCTCCTCAATGAAATGATATCTCTCTGGTGGCTTTAAAAGCATGTATTCTCGTAGGTAGTTTGAAGTTAGCTCCGATTATATTTTAGCCCGTAGTTAGCTTAAGGGGTAAGCGAGTTCTGTTGGCTGAATGCGCCACTCTTGTTGGTGTAGAAGGGTATGTATTATGATTACGCCTGGCTTATTTCATCTCTTACTTTTCTAGGTACATCCAATCCATTTACAGAGTAGGCTTTGACAGATTTTGAGAAGGAATTTGATGTTTTGTTCAGGATATACTTACTGATGAAGCGAGGCAGATCCTTTGAGTCTTTGAGAACCTTAAACTCGTCAAGCTCTAGCAACTTTTCTATATTGTAATTGTGCTAAGGAAGAATCAGCTTCGCCTTGTCGATGAGATGTGGGTGCTCAGCGTCTTTATATATAGCTTTCCTCCCTCTTCTCTTTGAGTTATCATCCCTATCTTCTTCGTTGTTTGTAGAGTCCTTGGACTTTGGGGCAACAAATTAATTTCAAGTTTGGAAGCTGGTTTCATGTTTGATTGTCCAACAATCAAGTCACCATTGAAGTCTTCAATTGAATTGGTGGATTTGTAGCTTAAGTCTTGCTTACTCATCTATATTTGCGCTTTTTCTTAATTAACGCGGGCAATTTTCTTAATTTAAATTATTAAGTTTTAATTAAGATTCTTATTTAAATCTTAATTAGTTCTTAATTCATTTTACCCAGTCTTAATTACAAAATACCCTGAAAAAGTTGATAAAGCAGTTAGGTCACCCGCCTAGAGATGAGCAGGAAATGCAGGAAGTTGTCAACAGCGAGTGATGACAAGGCTTAATCTACCTGCAAAAATTCTGAGTGGCTAGATAAATTGATAGACGACCGCCGATCACCAACAGATTGGTAAAAAAACAGAAAAATTTGGGCGCTTTTCTTAATTTAAAATTAAGAATTAATTAAGATGACTTAAATTAGGAGGGAAGAATAATAAGAAAATTTAAGAAGCAGTCTGCAATAGTAAGAAGGGATCATCCAGCTCCATGAACATACTCAAAAAGCTCTAAGGGTTTTATCAACCCTAAATTAAATTGATAAGTCATACCTAGGGGGAGCTTCATCAAATTAGAAAGCACAATCAAAGACATTCCCACCTTAGTTAATGTAACTTTAGTAATCTAATCACTAGCAACGAATTAATTATATCAAACAATAGAACTAGTTTGTGAGATCTCTGGAAAAGTCATGGGGTTTGGCTTAGACTAACAGTCTGTGGAAGTTTTTGAATAAAGTGTTTCAGAATATTCATAAAAAGCTCCCCTTTTACTAGCTAACTATATATACATTCAAAACGTAGATTAATTTTGCATTCAATTTATTTTCAAAAATTTTTACCTTACCAAAAAAGCTTTACTGAGATTATTATTTATAAAACCGATCAATATGAAGTGGGATCACAATTTGACTATGGAAATTCATACTCAACAACTGGGTGGTTTTTGTTCATCATGCATGCTATATGTCAAAATACATAATTATAAAAGTTAATTTCTAGATTTAATCAATCGTAGAGCGTTGATAATTTCTCAAAGATAATTGAAGCAAATATTTATAAATTAAACTCAAATTTATATATATATATATATAAAGATGAAGGTAAAACTTCTGCTTAACTAATATGCTGGCATATTTACAAGAAAATACTAAATAATTGAAATTACAAGATAAAATCATTAAAGCTTACAACGATGTCTCTTATTCAGAAAAAAATTATTTGAGATAATTTAGGAATCAATAAAAAATATGTTAAAAATTTGAAAATAATAAAACCTTCAAATATAGAGTGATATTTAAATAATTTACTTGATTAATTTTTAAAATTATATTTTTATTAAATTTGTTTGATTTATTCTATTTATATTTTTTTTTTGGTACCAAAGTAATAATCATTTATTATTTCTACTTGGTCCCAAACTTTATATTAAAATTAATATCAAGAATGTTTAAATAAAAAATGAAAAAGAATTATTGAAAATAAAATGATTTCTCTTATAAAATTTAATGCAATTTTTAATATATTAAAACATGAATAAATAATGAAAATAGTTCTATATTAACTTAAATAATTTAAAAAATAAAAAATCTATAAGTATTTAACTAAAAAATGGTATTTATAAATATTAAATAATGTGAATAAATAAATTTCGTAAAGTATAAAAGTAATTTCAATTCAAATTTACATTTTCTAAATAATTCCATTTAAATAAAAAATATAAATATAAATATTAGGTTTTGGATGAAGTAGTAAAATATATAGCTTTACTACTACGTGCAAATAAAAAAAAATAAATCAAATCAATCAATCAATTTGAAAAAAATTATTTTAAAGATTATTAGATTATTGAAGCATGTTTAAATAATATATTTCTCTGTTTTTGATGATTTATCAATTCAGAATATTAGTTTATATTTTGACTGAATTTTATTATTAAGAATGATCTTAAAAACAATTAGAATTAAGAGTAATTTCTTAAGTGTCTAGAGATATCCCCAATAAATTTTATTGACTGAGATTGAGAAGTTATATTTGAGAAATCAGCTGAAAGGCATTTATTTTTTTCTGAAATTACTGACGCGTAATGCCAAACCTAAACTCACTATCATGAATGTTAGCAATCATTGCCCTGATATTAAAACAATTACTATAAATCTAGAAGACTTACACGTAGATAGCATTTACATCGATTCCAACGAGTGATGTGATAATAACCTATATTATGATCACTCTGGCCAGAGTTAAATTGATATTACAAATTCAGGTTGATAATATTTGGAAAATAAAAAAACCAAGAATCAGTATGGTAGTATTTGGAGGAAAAAAAGGTGACTGTCTCTCTATTTCTAAAAGAAAATTACCATTCTTGTTCTTAATGCAGTGGAGCAATTGCTAAAATTGAGAATAAACTTTAGAATTCTACAAATTGTATTATTCATTATAAGGATCTTAATGCAGTAATGGCCATTTCAAAAATTATCATAAGACTCGGAAAGTCATTATTCTTCCCTTAAGAGAAATTTTTCTTTTAGAGTAGTTATGGAAATGAAAAATTATAATAATTTTATTAAGACTAATTTCGAACCACTTATTGCATTACTATATTTTAATTTGATAGATAGATTCCAAAAAATTAAATCTTACTTCTACAATAGACACACGCAAATCATCTACATGAAATAAAATTGTAGTATTCTCATATTTTAATAATTTTAGATTTAACGTTAATTTTTCTTCTTTTATTGAAAAATTATTCTACCAATGATTGAAATTCAAACTTTTTCATATTTTTCTTTAAAAATTTTTCATATTTTGCTTCAATAATTTTTACTTGCCTATTATTATCAAAAAACGAAAGCCAAAATAACAACAAAACTAAACTATTTCTAAAATACACTACTAATAAATTTAATAATCTTAATATCAAATAATTTACTAAACAGACAGCAAGATTTTAATAATAAATCGAGAAACAATTACTCTCTATTAATATTATTATTATTATTATTATTATTATAATCAAACATTAAAATATTTTTAATTAAAACATTAAATATATCTTTAATAAACTGTTTAATTTTAAATAATCTATTGGTATACGTAATTTATAATAAAATGTACTTAAATTTAATAAAATACTTTTATTTTTCATTAAAAAAAGTTATAAACTTAATTTGATTAATCATATTGAAATACCACAAATATATCAAAGTAATACTATATGATTTAGCGGCTTAAATTTTTGCAAAAGTATTTATATTTTAATGCAATAATAACAAGTTTTAGCTCAATTCAATTTTTAAAGATAAAATTAAGCAGCTATTTTAATGAATAAATAATGAGTTTATTTCTAGTTAATTGAATTGATTACAGTAAATATATAGAAAAGTATAGTTACTCCATTTATTGAATGAAGTATTAACAGATTTTAAGGTATATTAAAAACCTATTGCTAAGTTTATTTTTTAATTATGGTAGAAACTGAAGAAATGTAAAATGAAAATAATCTTCATTAAATCATGGTTTTACAAGAATTATAAGCAGATTACATAGATAATCTTTAAAAGTATATAAAATAACATGAAAAAGCAAGAAATGTTTTTTAATTTAAATAGGACATGTTTATTTACCAAATGACATGCTGAAGTCTTAGATTTTGATTATTTCAAGGAGACTTATAATGTGAATTATTAAATTTTAAAACTCTTCTGATATTAGCCCTGCGAATGAATAATAGCCCAGTCAAGGACTTTACAGTAAAAATTAAAATTACAATATATCAATTTATAAATGCCCCCAATTTGATAAAAACTGGTTTTCTACCATTTCTAATTTAAAATAATAATAAATGAGTTAATATATCACTATTGGCAGATACAATATAACTATATTTGAGTTTTAACTATTTTTGTAATGATTACACTGCAATCAATTTTATACCATTTTATATTGTTCAAATTAAATAGTTTAAATGTGTTCATAGGGAATACAAACAAAAAAATAATTATTTATTAGTTCCTTTCTTGCAATTGAAAGTATCCATATCATTTGAAATGAATTACTTTTAGTGTGGTCATAGGTATGCCTTTGAAACTGCTTATTAAAGTCATTCACAGAGACGTTTACATACAAAAAAGATTAATAGTAAAAAATCATTTAACAACTTACATACATAACAAATGAAAAGGTACTTCATCACTAATTGTTTTAAGTGTTATTCAATAACAATTAATCATAAAACTATCTAAGTATTTACTAATTTATAGATAGATACTGAAAATTTAGCATTAAATTGACTTAAATTAATCAGAACTGAAAGCAGAATGAGTTTTTGCCTATATCCAGTGAAATGCAATAACAACAGCAAATAATAGGCTGACTATCAAGTTAGACAGTGGGTTCATTGTAACAACCCACTCCCCCTCTAAAATATTTTCGAAGCTTTCAAGCCATCCACTTTAGCAGATTAAAATCAAAATGATTTATTTATTATGTGTCTTGGATTATTTTAGTGTCTAGATCTTAATGCTCAAGTTAATTTATTCTGAAATTAAACAAAACAATAGATAAATTTATTTATTTGATTGATTTTATTTACCTATATATATATAATGAATAAACAAATTAAATTTAAGTATTGAATCATCAACTTAAAATATTTAAGGTAATATCAACGATATTTTATAACAAAATTATATGCTTTCATTAATGCTGTAAGTTTATATTATTAAAAAATATATTTGGAAATCATAAATAACTAATCTATTATCATTAATGAATATACAATTTGAGATAGTCTATAAATTTATATGATTAATATTTTTAAGTAGAATTTAAGATGTAGTCATACCGAAAATTGACAACAAAGTTGGTTGTAAAAAAATCTGAATTACAATTAGTTTTAGTTAGTTTTAAGGCTGAAAATCTTTTTACCTGAATAAGCTAAGAAATATTGCGTTCGTTGTAAATTTAGTTTATTAAAAAATGATTCTTATAAACATAAATATAAATATTTCTATGAATTTAAATATAAAATTTTTACTGATTTGTTATAATTATTTGATTATTTGAGTGAATGCCATATAGCTATCAAAGTAGTAGTTGACATCTCTATAAATATTAGGTTGTCAACAAGATTGTTCATACTATTAATTAAATCATAAACTAAAAGTGAATAATATGATTAGTAAAGTTAATAAATAATTCAGTTCTAATTGACATTTTTATTTAAAATAACATAATCAATACATATTCCATGTTTATGGTTTAAAATAATTAAAATTATTATTAATTTTCAAAATAAAATCACTTTTAAATGGTTAATCAACAAATTAAACTTTTAATAAGAATATTATATATTCGAATACTATGAAATCATATTGGATATCTTGAAAATAATTATAACTTATATCTTTATTTATTAGAAGAATATTTTTTATATGCAAAACCTAAATGTTTCAATTAATTATAAAATATTATCATATTAATCAATATTTACTGATTCCTTTCTATATTTCAGTTTTCATTCAATATAATTATCTCAAACTCTTCATGTTAAAGATCACATTTATCCGCTATATTAATACTTTGAGAAACTGTTCACTATCGCCTTCAAATTGCCAGTGACTATCTTCTTCGGAATTAGATGGTTACAGCAGCAGTAGCAGATAGTACAGTCCATTTCTTGATCAATTTGAGAAACTCGATGTTATCAATCTAACAGTCAAGTTTATTCCCTTAAACTTAAGGGCAGGGACAACGTGCTTACTGTTAATGAAAATGGTGTAAATCTATCGATAAGAGCAATCTAAGTGAAAAATAAAAGCTTCAATGTGGTATTGTTCATTAGATGAAAATTGTGCTTGATGATGTTGTAATGTATATCCTATATATAGCTCCTTACATTAATAATATATAAAAAAAATATTGTCAAAGTCAGTGAAGTTGTACATTAATTTCAATAAAATAGTGATTGCTCTTGTATTATGAATAACCTCAATTGAGTTTCAACTTTGGATAGTAATGTTCATGATTTGAATGAGAATCGCTTTTTTGTTAACATTTTTGGAATTCTTTTTACTGTGTGTTAAATGTGTTTGTAATTAAACAATAATCAAATAAATCTAATTAAATTATGACATCAAATTCATATTAATAGTTTGGATAATAATTAAAGATAAAATTATATGTAAAATTACTAAATAGTACTGTATAAATAACTAATTGCATTTCTTTAAAATTTATACTCTTATTTTCTCTCTTCTTGTTGTTTTATTTCCTCTTTCTCATTCATTTTCTGTTTATTGTTTATCCCTTCTGTTCTAGCATCTTCTTTTCCTCTCATTTCCAGTCTTTCACGTCTTATTTTGCTTGGTTCCCCGAAATTATTATGTTTATTCCTAAGTGGTCTTGGACTAGTTCGAGTTTCCCTACTCCTTTTGCTGGCTTTTTGCGTAATTTCTTCACCGTAATTTGTCCGTGAGAATAAGTATTCTTTGGCTTCAGCTCAATACTCGATTATTTTGCTGAATCTACCCTTTTAGTCTACTAAAAATAGTTCTAATTCCATTTCTGTTCAGTTTTTCAGAACTAGCTCATCCCATTCGTTGACATGTGATATATTGTACGTATTTTGAGTTCCGACTAAATTGTGTTTCGTTCTTTATTTCTCTAAATATCTCTATCTTTTTTGGATTTGTATTTTTGGTATGGTTTTAACTCTTTACTCTTAAATCTTATCAATCTCCTTCTTTAAAATAATTATTGGATTCCTTATTTTTTATTTAAATAATTCTGAATTTTAATTATAATTGTCTCTACATATTACTTTTTATACTTCATGTTTTGTTAATTTATATTTGTAGATGTTTAGATTCTTCATTCGAGCTCTACGTTTAAGTTTTTAGCATTGATTTGTTGTTTTTTCATATAAGTCACTTTGAAAAACTTTTTCTTCTAAAAGTAGCCCTGAATTTCTAGACCTTAAATTATTTCGTAAAACCAGACCATGTTTTCAATGATTTCTTTTTGAGTTTAAAGTTTAAGTCTATTAACCTATAGTCTCATTAGGTATAATAAAATCTTGTTAGGTCCCCAGCTTCGTTCATAAATTTACAACTATTTGTTAGGACTGAAGTTAAGATTTTTTGTTTTGATGTTGCAGCAGTGGCACATAGCAAAATTTACAATAGGTGGTACTTCCTTTATTTATTCCCTTCATTGTTTTCATCACATTCTTCAATAAAATGTTATTTTTATTATATGTAGCTCCTGCATCTTTTCTTAGATTTGATTTGTAATATCTTTGGGGTTTATGTATTTATCTAGATTATTCTTCTTTTTCTATATGCTATTCAAAACTAATTGTTCTATTATTTCCCTCATTTCATTTTCCTTAAGTTGTATGGTGTAGTGAAGAATTCTATTTGGTATAGCAATAGGGAATTTTATTGCAATCCTCAACAACTACATCTCTATCTTATTTTTTCCTTCTAGTTTTACATAATAAGTGTCACCTAATCTAGTGTATATCTATAAAATATGAGTGATATTAATAAGGCAACTATTTTTGAAAGCAAAATATTGCAATGTTGGATTTGATTAGACTATATTAAAAGTAGATTTTTTTAATCTTCCCAGGTTTTTCATTAATGTTTTTGGGTCTAACTATATTCTCATACCCATGTATCTAATTAATTATATTTTTTTTTAATCTTATTGATGTATTTGAATTCATTCGAGTCATTCATTAATAACTTCTTTTTTCATACTTTAAAATTGTGAGTTATTCCAAATTCTTTGGAGCATTTTAGTATTCTTACCACTTATTGTTTTCTTTTACATATATGAAAATTTTATCTGTAAATGCTATAAGATATTCTTAATATATTAGTAAATTAAGATCTTTTTTTTTGGTACACAGCATCTTTTAGATAAACATTGAAAAGCATAGGAGATAGTTTACTTCATTGTGACACTCCTTTTTCTGACTAAATTCTTTTCATTCATATACTATTTTGTTACCTTTTTATACTTCTTCAATAAATCTGACTAATTTTATCACTACCGTCATGATTCTGTTTCCCTAAATTTTGTATAAAAATCTAAAGATATGGATTCATGCGTGTGATTTCTTTTCTTTGAATCAATTCTGGTAATTTCTTGTTTCTAGAAACCCTCTTTTCTATTCATATATTAAGTTTACAATTACTTTTTTCGACTAATTTGCTTTGATTTGACTGCCTCAATAGGTCTAATTTTGTTAACTTCAGGGTATTATTAGCATTCGTTTTACTCAATAGAACTAGTCTGCTTTCCTTCATATATTTAGGTGATATCTTAAAATTTATTTATTAAGATATTTTCATGCTACTACCTGTTTAAGTTTATCAGCCTTTGCTAGCATTTTACCATCGAATCCGTCTTGCCCTAAGCTTGCTTAAGTTTGAATTCCGTCATAATTTATAATTATGCTCGCTTCATTGCAGAAATCCTGTGTAGGAGGTTCATGAACCATCACTTAGTCCCCATGTTTCTTCTTTGTTTGCCTCTCATTTAACTTCTTTCATCTTTAAAAAATGAAATAAAAAATTACAGTTTCTTTTTCATGATCTATTCTCCAGGTACCCTTTCATCTCTTATCGTGAATCATTTAATTGGATATGCTTATTTTTTGTTTTCTTTTGTAAATCTTTTATAAGGCAGAGGAAACCTTAAGATCGCTCCATCATAGACAGTGTTCCATATTTCTAATTGCTTCTTTCACTGCTCTTAATGTTTACTGTAGTTGTTTGATATATAATTCTTTTCAGCACATTAAATTGATTTTTTGTACATCTCTTTTTTTACTTTGCTTTTCTAGTTAATCTTAGAAATATTTCCTTCTTTTTATTTTAAATCTTCAGCTTTTATTGCTTTGCCTTCTTCTAAGAATGTTTTCCCACACTATTTTCTAGAGTATGAAATTCTAATCGTATTCTCTCTATCCATCATCTACAAACCGTTTTCTTGTAATTTAATTTTAATTTGTACAAATAGTAACTTGACATTTTCCAGATTATTTTCGTGATTTAATTCCCATTCAATTGTTTTTACATTAAATAATATTTAATCTAATTAGTTGCCTCTTATGTGGATTTCAACTCCTTCTGGTATCAATTATTTTAATCCTTCTTACTTAAGTCTTTTGCTAAACTCTTTTAATGTGAAACTTTAAGTCTTCCATCACTATTAGTTTTATATATCGAATTTTTGTAATATCAAATGGATTTGTATATTTTGATGTTCCGATGTTCTTTAAATTCTTAGTTTTAGTATGTAGGTATGTGCACGTTGATTATATTTAAAATGGTTCCATGTCACTTATTATCTTAAAGTCTTTATTGTCTATATTGTCTATTCCCCACTGTTAAGAGTGTAATATCCCTCCATTTGTTTCTAGTTTTGTTTATGTTATTTGTTGACTAATATCTGCTAAAATTTTTTTATAATATTGATAAAATACATAGAAATAGTAAAAATAGAGAACTTCAAATGCATTCTATATTTATATAAACATAACTGTAATGATTTTGATAAAGTTATACTTTTAGTTTGATGTTTATTAAGATTATTTATTTTTATTAAATTTAATTATATTTTATAGAATGTCTGCTTAACATCAAACCTCTTCAGAATTTTACAAAGCCAAGAAGAATCAACAAACTTCCAGATTTCACTAACTATCCAGTAGAATACTGACTTTTAAATCTAGACCTAATTATCATATTGAAATCAGCTTTACAGAAGCAAACACTCCAACATTTTCACGATAACGCACTAATTGATGATGCAATATTGAGTAAAAATGGATATTCCTAACAATACAACGCAGGAGGTAATGTTATACAACAATGAAACTTAGTTTTAAATTTATGGCAATTTGAGTTTCAGCATTCCTTCACTTATTGGATCTATTATGAAACTATGCAACAAACTACAACTTTAGATTTGGAGAGAGAGATTAAGCAAAATGCATTATTACCGTTAGTAAAAGTGGAAGAAGCGAAATATTGATTAGTTAAACTTCAATAGTATAAGGCTTAAGATTTCTGGGAGTTGGATTAATTCTTGAAGATCAAGATAGATTGAAAATGGTTCAACTGCTCATTTGGTAATAAAATACAACTAGATTAATAATTTATACATAGGTCACTGATGATGCTACTAAGCCAATGTGGGAAAAGGTGAAGCCAAGAATTTTGCTGAAAGGATGGGTCATTAGAATGAATAAAGGATTTTCTCATAAGCTCTGCGAAAACTTAACAGTGGTTATGATTGAAAATAAATTCTAGTAAGAGATAGATATCCATAATATTAGTTATAGTAATTGAGCTGAGTGGAGACATGGCACCAGATTTGGACAAGAAATCCAGAGATTAAGATGTAGTTGAGGAAATCAAAGAAGATCTTATTCAAGTATTGAAGTTGTCAGTTGATGTGAAAATGAACTACCATCAATTCAACCTAGAGGCACCCTAATATAAGATATAGCCTCAATGTAACTTGAGTCATGGTCAAGGATAACGCAGATAGAAGAGAAAAGTAGACCATATAGAGGTGACTACAGAATTTAGTAAGTGATGGGGAGAACTAACAACAATTTCAAAAATAATAATAAAAATTATATTAGCAGGAAAATAGACTAAATAAAATTTGCAACAACAAAGATACACAAGCCTAAGAATACAAGTGTAAAACTCACATTTTTTGAGGGAGCTAATTGAGGATTTATGAATGAGAAGAAGTAACAAAAGCATTATAAAAAACCTAAATGATAATGAAAAAATACTTTAAAATGTACTTCTGCATTTTATTACTATAATAAACAACAAATTAATATATACTAGAGTTATTCTGCATCAAACTAAAAGTATAACTTTATCAAAATCATTACAGTTATGTTTATATAAATATAGAATGCATTTGAAGTTCTCTATTTTTACTATTTTTTATGTATTTTATCAATATAGTTTCTTTAAGGGCTATGAAGTCTTGTCTCTTGTCCTTTATATCTTTCATCATTTGTTCTTACTTCATTTGAAGTTTCATCTTCTGACAGTTTGCATACAGATTCTTAATTCAACGTACTGAGCTGCTTTTTTCTTATTTTGTATGTAAATTTTATTATCTTTTTACTTAGCTGGCTTTCTGAAACAAATCTTTCACATTCCTTCTAACCAATCCCTCAACTTATCTTTATGGTTGGTGGAAAACTAAGCTGCAGATTGTTTTCAAATGCAATAGAAAAAACTGTTAAAATGCTTATAACAATTTTTATTAAAGGTTACTTGAACATTTAGGTCTTTTTGGATTTAATTAGCTTAAGTATATTATGAGATATTCAAAATAGTCTTGAATTTATTTCTATGAATGAAATTTCGTGTGTTCTTCACTTTTTATATATTTGGCCTGTCTCCTTCATTTTATATTAATAGTTTAATTAAAACTTTTTATATCTTAGACCTATTTATATATTGGAGGAATACATTCGATTTGGGAAAATGAATTAAAATGAAATTAATTAAATATTAAAATCACAGCAGTTATGAAATCCAAAGTGACTTAAAATTCAAATATAAGTTGATTCTACGGTAGATCCCGCAATTTTAGTTGGATTCTACTATAGAAAAAATTCTTGAATCATATCAGGAAGCGAGATATTTTGATTTTAAGCTAGCACCCAAAAATAGTAAAAAGGTTTTTCTATCTTAGTAGAAGAAATAAAATCATTATAGCAATAACAACCACCGTCTTAAATTTAATGCGCTATCCATAGAGTATAATATTGTGAGGGTTTGGAGACATTTTCCAAAAACATAACTGAAGGTAATTAATAATAAATTAATTTTAATTTTAATTCATTTTCCCAAAGCGAACGTATTCCTACAATATTCTACTGTTTTAATTGCCAAAAATATCATAATATTTTTATTTTAAACTAAACTAAATTAAATATCCAAATGTGAATAAAGTACATCTTGAATCAGGGAAAGACATTACAAGTAGATAAGATGCCAGAGAAATAGAAACTACAATTCAGGGTTATTATCTCCTAGAATCAAACAAATATTAAAGTTTCTATTATTTTTTGTATGTATAAAATTTATTCATATTTTATATTTAAGGTTAAGATTATTTAAATAAGAATGCTTACTTTTTATATCTAAAGCCACTAGATAAAGCCTCCAAAAATTTTGAAAGCTAATTGCTTAAAATTATCATGTTTGATCATTACTATACAACTTGCATTTAAAGGAGTGTAAATTTATCTTAAACTAACAAGTATTCTTAAATCTCAATCTTACATTGGTAATTTAGCTATATCAAATTGGTACCATCTAACATATATTAATTATATAGTGTTTTCTAATAATAAATTTGAGGAATCTTTAGTAATCTACTCAAATTTTATTATAACCAGTTATTTCTGTCACATTTTATTATATTTATATTATATAATATTGAATATTATAATAACCATTATATGTTCTGGATCAATCTTACACTTTTGGCAAAATAAATGCTTTCATCTAGACTTAACTATCAGTATTTTTTCTCCAATCATTTCATACTTTTAGACGTCAGAAATTGGTCATGTTGTGATTACTCTCACAAGCTATTGAGCAACTATCGCTTGAGTTATCAAAAAGCAACTAACAGGATACGATAATAATGCAAGAGGCATCAATATAGGTTACCGTAATAGTTAGAAAAATGATGTTTTACCATTGAAAACTACTTATGTTCAATATTATCCCTAAAATTACTTAAAAAATTTAGGTGTAATGTAACATCTTACACATTATTAAGTTAATTTGATTATTCATATATCGTTGCATTTTACATATGAGCTATAGTGTCAAAAGATAAATATTGGGTGATAAGGGATATTGTTATCTGATATAATGAAGTATTTGAATATATTTTTAATAGGAGGATCATATAGAGAATAAATAATATAATAATAAGTTAAAGTAAGAAAAAAGAATAAATGAGACGTTTAAATTTAATAGAACAAATAATATATAAATAATCAGAATTACTTAAATTTAAACAATTAGCTATGAATATGAAAGCATAGTAATGATAAAGAATATATAATTATTAAATTAATCAGTATGTAAACCCCAAAACCCCAATTCATAAATAATCAATTAAAAACGCGTTATCTTTATTAATAAATAAACAGTAATTTAACTTATAAAATTAATAGATTGAAAGTTTTGGATTTGATATTTTTATTTTGTTTATATTTATATAAAAAAAATGATGAAATTAAATCTCAGCATTTTCAAATGTTGTATTATATATTATGAGCTTGAATCGCATTGCTCAAGTCTGCTTTCAATTGAAGTAAAGATCGACACCGACTCAACAAATGGTTGAGGTACCCTTGTATTATCTGATATTTAGTATTTCCAGATTCCAATAGTCTTGAAGTCTAAGAGAGTAGATTAGTTACGAAGGTAATGTGTTTGAAAGGAACTTATCTCAGATTAATGCAAGTTTCAGAGTTTTCTATGATTGATTATCGTATGTAGAAATTTAAGTAGATGCCCAAAACCTAAGTGTGTGGCATAATAGCTGATAATATTTCACTCATTTTTTTTACAAATTAAAGCTGCAGTATGAACAGCAATTCAACAGCATAGTAATAGGTTAGTCTCAACATCAATCCAAATTTGTCCAAACTTTGAATAGTTAAGTTCATCCAAAAGTTGAGCTACCTGGTAAGTAGTAAACATGGATTTGTATTAAATGGCATTCACATCAACGCAAGGAATGACAGCAGTATAGGCAGTTTTATTGTTGAAGAAATTCTTCCATTTCATTTTGTTGATAAGGTATTTAGGTTTTCCGCAAGTCAATTGCGTACAATTAGCTAGAATAGCTAAGTTCAACCCATTAAATAAATCGCCTACCTTAAGCGAACAGCACACATAGTGGTGAAAAATTCTTAGCTTTATTAACTAAATTTAGCTATGTCGACTACATTCTCAATTGATCCACAGCATCTTTAAGTTTTAATTATTAAGAATTATTTTAATTAAAAAGAATTAATCTAAATTATGTATTTGCATTGTATTTTTTATATTTATACTTGCCTTTTAATTTATCTTGCCCATATTTTTGCCATTCATAAATAAACTATATGAATTAAAGATTATCGATGACTCGTTTGATGTTGTAATAATTTCATAACTTTACTGATTAGCTAAATTAATTAATTTTACATTTGTTGTAAAATATATCAATAAATAGAAACTTTTGAACGAAATTCTATAATTTGAACTTATTTATAAATTTAATTAAAAGTTTCTAAAAATTAAATATCATCTCTACATTTTTAGAACCTTAATTTTAGAACAATTATGAACAAATGCTAAATACAGAGAGCAGAAGTAAACAGCACTAGTAGCTTTACAGCATAAGGAATAGTAGTAAAACTGAGACTGATGATGATGAAGAGGTAGACTTTAAATAGAGAAGTCAGATTGATAATTGTGGAACTGAAAAGCCCTTGCTGCCTGAATCCAAAGGATTTATTTGAGCTTCTCACTCTTAATAAAATGAGCTTGATTAAAAATTGCCAATAAATTTAATGAGATATATTTCTACCACTGAGGACTTTCAAAATGATACATTATTCTAACTTTCGACTTTCCAACCTGCAATAAATGACTAAAAATAAATTGTTAAAATAGATGAAATTAGACACTTATAATTCTAAGTTTAAAAATGTTGGAAATATATGATAAATTACTTACTTGCCATTTAATAAGCTTGGAAAGATACTTCAGATTAATAATTATAGACCAATTTGTTTAAACAATTTAATTGGAACAGGGAATAAATAAATTTTATTTCAATGTGCTTCATAACAATAGGCAAATTTAGAGAATGGTTCAAAGTTTATTAAAAGGATAATTAATTTATTCATCAACTCAATTTAAGAAGAATCAAGAGTCAAGACGATTTCAACAATTCAGATCATAATTAAATAAATAATGGTTGCAAAGCTAAATCTAAAGATTAAAGAAAGTAGCTTGAGTAGTAATAATAATTTCATAATTTAAATAAAAATAACAAGAAGTTTTAGGAAGAGGAAAAAAAATCAATTCTGATAAAGAAAACCAAAACCAATTTACTTAAATTATAAAAATTTTACTTGGCCAGAATTTTAAATTTGTAAGTTGAATGTAAGAATTTAAAAAACTCATTATTTGTCGAGTCTTAATTTACTGATAAACTTAAAAAAGAAATACAGAAATAGTTAGAA
The DNA here is from genome assembly GCA_000711775.1 of Oxytricha trifallax. Taxonomy (NCBI): domain Eukaryota; phylum Ciliophora; class Spirotrichea; order Sporadotrichida; family Oxytrichidae; genus Oxytricha; species Oxytricha trifallax. Next base: position 16,548 of record ARYC01002624.1, read on the forward strand.
TTGATTTTATAAAGAAGCTGTGAATTGACTGAGATAGAGGAAACAAATAATAGATTTTAGAGAATTTAAATAATTAAATTAATAAAGAGAAAGTTTTAATTTAAAATCTGAATCTATTAGACTTTCATCTATGAAAAATAAAATAAACCCTTAATAATATGATAAAAACTTTCCAAGCTCAAATTTTATTACTCAAAAGTTTGTTTGGGGAACAAAAAGATACGATAATAAACAAGCACAATACCAAGGAAATGTAACAAATATAAAACTATTTATGGCATTAAATGATGATTCAATAATTTTAAATAACGGCACCAAATATTTAGTGATTGTTATCGATCCACCATTGAGAAGAACAGCTTGTAAAAATAATTTATTAAACTCAAAATAACAAACTAATATTTGACTCAATTCCATTTGATCTACTGTTATCAGATTGATATATTTCCTCATGGGTATAAAACAATCAAATGTATGAAGCAATTCAAATTATTAATTAAAAAAGATATGAAAAAGTTGATATTTTGATCTGGATTAAATTTAATGAAAATAAAACATCTTACAACAACGTTGGCTACTATCTGAGACATGTTGCAGAATTTTACATTATATTTAGGAAGAAGGGTTCATTTTAGAACTTAAAGAAGAGGTCAGTGTTGCACTTTCACTTTAATGTCATTATAGAGAAAACAAGAAAAACATGCCGAAACCTTGAAAATTTCTATAAACTGGTTAAGGAAATGGTCCCAGATTATTATTATTTAGACTTATATGCGAGAGAGTGCAATTAGAGAGACAAATGGTATTCTGTTGGAGATCAATAAATTCAAATGCCTCCAGAGTTAAGAAGGTGAGAATTTAAATGAATTAAATAATTCTATTCAGTAAGTTTTAATTTCTAATTTGATATTATTAAAAAAACTTTAAATCTTTTATTTTTTCAGTAAAAATTAAATTAGAATTAATTCATTTTTCTAATTACAATAAAATAACAGTTCTATTTAATTAAATTACTACAAAATACAAAGGCTAATTAGCAATAATATACTTTATAAGTTTTATTTTAAATTTATTTACTTTTATTTAAGAAGCTTTTTTAAATTTATTTAATATATTTTAATTTTTAATCTACATAACAAAACAAATACTTATTTTAATTTTAATTTTTTTCATTATCTTATAGAATTTGTTTGGAATATTTTGAAGTAACTTAATTTACCACAGAAACCCCAGATATTTTTTGCTGTTTATTAAGTTATTTTATTTTAGAAACCTTCAATTTTTATTGGGGCTGAATTCATTTCTGTAATCATAAATCCTTTAGCAAAATTGATTCCAAAGCAAAGGTGAGCACGTGATAATAGCACTTTCTGAAAAGGTTCTAGTTTAATCTCCTTATTTTCATGCCAAACTCTCTCATGAAGGCTGCACAATATCCCCTAGAAACCTAAACTTCACTTATCTTTCTTCTATTAAGATCTTGTGTTCAGAGGATTCATGTCCCTGTTCTTTATCCAGGAGAACAACTTAGAAAGTTAAGTAAAAGAGTCGGAACGAGGAGGGACAGTCGAACCGTTCTAACCAAGAGGTAAAATTTTACCTCACTAGTCCGAAAAGCGAACTTCCCCCAGCTGGACTTCAAAATCCAAAGGTGCGTTTTAACAAAGAAGTACATACATACTCACGAGTGGCCATAAATCATAGAGTATGTCAGATTTGACAACCTTAAGTCAGTACAATTCTTTTAGCACCCGTTCACAACTCAGCTAGGTACTGCACACAACCCTAGCACAACTGGAGCAATCACTCACTATTAGGTTTTCTTAATTTTCGAATTGATTACCTAGAGTCTAGTCACCTTAAACCAACAAAAACAGTGAACTTACGTCCAATTATTTCACTTACTTAGCTCCACCCCAACCCCCCCTAAAAAGTCCACTCTCTGTTCATGATGACATTTTTAACTTCAACTAGGTATGAGGCCTGACAGAAGAGATTCAGTCATTTAGTTATAAACATCTCTCAACTAAAACTACAAAGAAATTACTATGAAAGAAGTTTTCAAACACTGTCCAAAAACCTCATACAAACAACGATCCCTTCAACTATCCTTCACCCAAACAACTCAAAATCTACCACCTACCATTTTTTCTCTGCTCAGCAGAGAAAGCACCAAGATACGTTTTAGAAGGAATCACTCCCGAAAATTCTCTAACTCAAATACGTCATACAATAAGAAATTTAATTTCCTACTATCTAATAGGAAAACTAAATAAATAAGAGAATCACCCAAGACATTAATAAGATTTTGACCAAAGATATGAGGGGAATCACCCCAAAATTATATTAGGCTATTTAATACTAAAACAAAATTACACCTAGTCAATTAATAATGTCTACTACAGGGAACAATCACCAACACAAACAAAAGTAAACACATTCACCAACAACAAAAAACTCCGGCCCAAAGCCGGAGAACCTTACTTTTGAAAACCCAGAAACCCCTAAATCCCTAAACCCCATAGATTTACTTGTTAAATCTGGATATTATCCAATAAAACTAAAGAAAGTTATTAAATAACATATAAAAGATTTGGGACTTTTATCTACTATATAATATTGATAAAATAGAAAACAATCGGAAATATTAGAAATAATTTAATTTAATAACTGTGTGGATTTATAAATTAGTAAATTTAACTATGTATAAGAAGCAAAAAGTGAAATAAATATCATGCTATTTTACAAGCAATCATATAGAAATACTAAAAAAATTAATGTTGAGCTATATTTATTAATTTATATTTTATTTTCCTGAATAGTTTGTGATTCTACGTAGAGTCAATTATCGAACTTAATAACAGTCATTCGGATTATAATAAGTATATTTACTACTCTATCGTTGCACTTTGTGAACTTCCCTCTGCGATTTATAAATACTAAAATATAATTATGTTTAGAATAATTAAAAACAGACTACTAGCTGAATGTGTTTGGTGTAAAGTATGAGAATTTATTCTGATAGTTGGAAATTTACTTACCTACTTTTAATTTTAAGTAATATTAGATTTCATTTATAGAGAGTGTTCACTTTTAGAGTGGTAATGTCTATTTCCATTTTAATACTAATGATAATAAATGTAAATCAAATACGTTAATTCAGAATTTCTAATAATTTTTAATTTTCAATGATTTATGATCGATAATAAAATTTAATTAAAGATATTTCAGGAAGTGGGTCTCTATGATTTGAAAATCAATGGGAAATGGTGTCCAATCTGCAATCTTACAGATTGCATGGAAAATAGCTATAGAACTCTGAGAGCTTTTGATGAAACTATGTAAGAACTCCAAGAATATGTCGAGTTCGGAGTTTATGATGGAGTAAGCTCCATTGATAGCGAGAAGAAGAGAAGGAGATTGAAAAACATGTACTCAATTTCTACAGAGAAAGAGTATACTTAAGACAGTTGTGGGCTCACAAGAATTCATTTTTTTGAGTTAATTTTTAAAGAATTAATTGAAATAGAATCAATGATGAGACAACCAGAGAGATTGAACAGATCAGATGATTTAAATAATACTAAAAGGGCTTGACCCTTATATGCTTTAAAGCTAATTGATCGGGGGTCCCCAGAGACCTCAATGTGATCAAATTATTATTATTATTATTATTATCCAGGAGAACATTAATTCTGCTAACTTACTTGTAATGGTAAGGCCCAAGGAACAAAAGCGGGAGCTTGAGGAGGTGGTATTTTGCCATTATTTCGTAGGATCTGTGATATGGAACGTTATCGATCATTATAACAGTATGATTTCTCCACTAAACATCTATCTCATCCAATCAAAACCCCAAAACCCTTTCAGTAGTTTGATTGAGTTTTTAATTGATAAAAGTAGACTATTAGTGCATATTTTATTAGGGTTTTAATAGGGTTTATGTAGGGGTTTAATGTTTAAATATTAGTATTTTAAGTGAGTATAACAAGCGAGTTTTTAAAATATTTCACACAAACATAAGCTTAGAGTCATGTGGCAGTTCTCTGAATTTTATCTTTCTAAGTTGATGTTTGATTGTTTCTATTGTTTAGTTATTGATTCTCTTAGCTTGGCTTGATAATAGTTGAGTATGCAAGTTCTCTGAGACCTCCATTTATTTTATTTTTATCGAGATATTGTTTGATTCTCTGCTTAGAATTTCTCTCACCCCTGCAGCTAAAGTAGTCGTTTCTTGGCATGTCGCTCTCTATTATTATTACTGCTAGAGCCCATATATCCCATTAAGTTTCTCTATCTCTCCAGTCCTCTCTCTCTCTGGGAAATATCCAGAAGTGCCGTATACATTTACTTATGAAGAGGCTTACTTTCTTTGAGCTCTTTTTAAGTCAATAATATAAACTCTAAGAGGCTGAAAGTTCATCATGATGTTCTCTGGCTTTAAGTCTCTATGAACATAACCTAGCTTGTGAAGCTCTTCAATCCCCTCAACTATCTGCTATACTATCTAGCCAATTTATCTCTGACATCTATTGTCAGATAAGAATTCTCTGTAAGTCATTTCAAGTAAAGGAAGCCTGAAGGCTACATGATCTTTACCAAGTAAAATAGCATCAAGCTAGATGATATGCCTGCACTCATTTAACTTTGCCTTTTAAAGAGCATAATACTCATTTGCAAATTCCATTTGGAACTTGTCATCAGCTAGGAAGTAATTGAATGGATATATCTTGTAAGCATATTAGTCATCAGTAATGACTCTCTTCTCTATTTTATCTAAAAGAGTGAGGATACTTTCTGGGCAAGAATCTAAGTCAATAATTTTAAATATGGGAATCTACATTGCCTCTATTTTAACCATGATTTTATTGATATCAGAGACTAGAAAGTTCTTGACTTCTTTCTTCTTTTTAACTTACTTCTAGACTTTAACTCTAAGAGACTCCACTGGGTTTCTTGATCTTCTCTTTTAGAGGAATCTATTCCCTGTAGGTTCATGAATAAAAACAAAACTTTAATTGTGCTTTTTCTTTAAGTGCACTTTGAGGTCTCTAGTATGAGAATATGGCTTCTCATAGAACTCACAGACATACTTCCCATATTTCTTTTAATGCTAAAGATATAACCTTGGCATATCGTTGTGTATATCTCTCAAGTGTCTCTCATAAGTTTACTTATAAGGGAAAACTTTATTGCATACTTTGCATTAATAGTCAACTTTGGCTGGTATTTATTAATGCTCTATGGCTAGTTGTTTAACCTCCTCCTCAATTTGCAAAGCCTCTTTGATAACCTCCTACTTAACTTATATTTAAATCTCAAAGCTAGACTGGTCAAAGTTGTCATAAGTAGGCTCCCACTGAGTATAAGCGTCTCTGGTCTCTACTTTTCTTGGTTTCTGGAATGATAACTTTTATTGACTTGATCCAAGTACTGCCGCTCTTCTTAACAGGTTAGCGCTCATTTTAGTTTGTTGATAAATTTAGGGTGTTGTTAACCATTGCTCACAGGTGTAATAATTGCCCACAGGTGTAACAATTGCCACACCTTTTACAATTGCTCACAGTGTTAACAATTGCCCACAGAATTTAAACTAAGACACTTTTTTCACACAATTGATTGATCTCTCGATCCCTTCACTCTCTTCAAGTAAAGTGGAACAAACTCATACAAAGTTATTAGATGAATGTTTTACATTAGTACTTACAACGTAGTACAGATAATCCACTTATCAAAAGAAAAACCATACTACCGATTTCTGATTATTAATATCATTGGCTAATAAATCTATGCTTTATTATATAATAAAGCCTTAAAGAGTTATGACTTACTCATATGTTGGGAGGTATGTTCCGGTTGATTCGGAATTTGAACCGTTAAAGCCCTCGGTTTTTAATGTTATGATAGCTTCCTATATTATACTATATCAGGCAAATGTATAGGAGCTTACAACAACAACGATTTGCTGATGATCATTCAAGTTAAGTTAATGCTTAACGATTTGCCTAGACTCGGAACTTTAGATTAATCGCATCATAAATAGCTTTTATTTTAGAGACAATCCGAGTATCAGATTATACTCTATTTGTCAATGATTAGAGAGACGAATATCTTGGATAAGAAAACTCCATTAGATTATCTCTCAAGATATCAACCTAATTGTATTAAAAACAAGAAGTCATTACTTCTAGTGTTTTGCCTTGACTATATCGCTTAGTTGAAAAGTAGCCTGAGAAGTATAATTAGAAAGAACATTAGAAGCAAGAAATACTTAATAAGACCTTCTCATAAGGAAGAAAAATGAATGAGTACGGAACTTAAGCTATTCAATTAATTATATAAATAAGCTCTTTGCTAGATTGATTAATTTCATAGATAAAGTAAGAAAAATTTTATTATATCTATCTTAATGACTTATATCCATGCATTAATTTCTTTATAGCTTTAAGGAAAGTTAAAAAATTATTTTAATGGAAAAGTTTCATCTAATAACTTTGTTCCAATTTACTTGAAGAGAGAGAGAAGGGATCGAAAGATCAAGTCTTAATTTAAATTCTGTGTGCAATAGTTAACACTGTTAGCAATTGTTACACCTGTGGGCAATGGTTGACAACACCCAAATTTTATTATAATAGTGATAAAATATGCCTGATAAACTATTATAGTTGAGTATAAGACACTACTCTGGTAGATTCTGGGCTGAGAGGTAAGAAAATTAAATAACTTTAAAAAACTGTAAGTTCACATAATTTATGAAAATTTTACACGTTTTAGTAAATTAAAATACTCCTAATGAAGTTTTGTTTCTTGAGGAGGTCCTCAAAATCAAGTTTGAACTTAATTTGGAGGACCTCCTAAAATAATTAAACATTATTAGGAGCAATTTTATGGAGATATATTGACAAAAATGGAAATCAATCTGTGAAACTTAGAGCAAGTTTTTCAATGCTTCTCCGCATATCTTATCAAGGTTGACTTAGAGTAGGTCCTCCCTATTTAGTAGTAAGTTTTTAATAAATTTAGAATGGATATCCATAATTTTAAATTTCATTAACATTTCTAGAAAGAGGAAGCAAGATGGAGTCTATGAATGATGCAATGAAGAGAATTTAATCTCAAGATTTAATAGGAAAATTTCGAAGTAAAGAGGACCTTTATAGATATTTGGTATAGCAAGGTAAGTTCTTAAGTAAGATTAATAAATCCATTATAGTTGGATTGTTCTTGTCTACTTAGGAGGGAACTAAAATCTCATTCTTAAAAGCCTTACTGAGTGAAGAGAAAAAAGCATTTAAGTCTAATGAAAATAGGATGATAGAGATCCCTAACTACCCTGAATATCAGTGACAAACCTATATGACGATGATATGAGTGATCCAGACGTAGCTCTCTAATAAGTTGCCGGAGCGAAACTTCTTCTTTGGTGTTCTTGCAACTCTGAAACCTGAGTACTTAAATGAAGTTATTTAAGAAGCTCACAAGAAACGATACAGCATCTCTCCTGAAGAAAAAAAGAAGCAAGGTATTAAAATAAGTGATACCTGGCTGTTGGAACTTCAAAAGCATCCTTTCATTTCAAGTAAGCTTTGCCTTCTAATTTTATAGAAAAACCTGGTACTGCTATATACTTGATGAAAGAGCGCAGCAAATTAAACAGAGAGAGAAAGTCTCAAGTAAAGCATGAATTGAGTAAGAGACTCTTCAAAGATTTCTAAAAGCCAGACGATATGAACATAGATGCAGGAGCTGGCACTAAGAGAAGAAACATAGGCCCAAGCAAGCCTTAAGAGGAAGAAAAGAAAGAGAAGCCAAATCCCTTTACGGGCAAATTTAATATGTGAACTTATTCATTCGCTTAAATCTAAAACTTATTTATATACACAAAATCTCCCTTCTCTTGCGCATACTTTAGCTTTATCATCGCTGACTCTCTTAGCAGCACTCTTAATAAAATCGACTGCATCTATCTTTAAATCATGCATCAGATGGTAGAGCAGCAATTTCTTATCATGACCTTTCAATAATCCTTAGTATAATTCAATTCTATTGAACTAAGGGCTGTAAGGAACATTAAATACAGGTGTTATGTTTAGCCTTTCATATTCCTTCCTTGAGTCTTTAGTTTTATGAACAAGTTATCAACGAAGAGAATAACCTCTTAGTCAGCGTACTTATCCATGAGTTATTGCAAGAACTTAATATATATTCAGTCTTTATAGAACGAGTGTGAATAACATAAGTCTCGAGGCTACTATCTTCACTTATTCCACCAAGAATAGCCTGAGTTTGAACCTTAACCTTTTAGTCATAAACTTCTATATTACTATGCCTCTTGTACCATGACCTTGATATAAAAGTATTGAATGTAAATACAGCTTCAATAGCGTATATGAACTTTATATTATGCTCTTAAGATTTCTGCATTTAATCGAGTATATAATTTAAATTAGTCTTATAAAATGGAACATTATAGTCAATCACTCTCTTAATGCGATTGACTGTCTTGTAAGATATTCGGTACTTTTTATATATGTTAGCTATCGATTAAGCAGATATGTGAAGCTCATTAGAATGGCGATGAAACATCACAGCTCTCTAGGCTAGAGAAATGAGCCCAGTATTTAAGAGCCTTATCATTTATAAGATATTTAAAGATGATGCTGCTAAAATTTTAAGGGTCTCTTAGGCTTAGAATTAAGATGCTATCTCTTTAAATTCAATGCTAATAGACAGTGAGACCTCACAGTTTGCAGGAGATTTATGGAGTAGCTTTGCTTTAGACGTTTAATTCAGAATAGGCTTGAGGTATTCACAATATTTATCACATCCATATCGCAACTTAAATAATAAATCTATATACTCACTGTCATAAACTGAACCCAAACCTCGCATTTACTCACTTAAAATACTAATATTTAAACATTAAACCCCTACATAAACCCTATTAAAACCCTAATAAAGTATGCGCTAATAGTCTACTTTTATCAATCAAAAACTCAATCAAACTACTGAAAGGGTTTTGGGGTTTTGATTCTCAAGCTTTAATTCATTAATTGTTTCAATTATTTTATTTATAAATAAGGTTAAGGCCTATATTCATGACTACAACAACCACAGGTTAGTTCATCAAATATTGTTTTACCAATCTAAAATTATTCAACCTAATTCATGAAGATCGATCTTTAATCAGCGAAAGACTTCACTGAAAAGCTTATGATTGAATTGAAGAGCTCGAGGGTGGCTATAAAAGATTCTGATATCAAAAATTTGCTAGTCAAGTTTTCAGGACTAACTCCGAGGACTATCCGAAGACTATAGTCATCCAGTAGATCTTCATGATTAACAAAAGATGACTAGCCCAATCCAGATTTCGCAATCTTAGCCTTGATCAGTTCGAGTATCTAATCAGAGAAGACACACTTCAGCATTGAGTTGAGCTCACTTTGAGAGAGCGAGTAGTAATGTTTCACAGATAGTACCCAGAATCTATGATAAGTCCTTAAACTTTGCAAAGGCTATATAAAAGACAGGGGATTAAATTTAAGACTATCAAGCTTGTAAAGAGAAGCGATTCTATCTCAATTTAGAAGCTTACCGCCTTAAAGATTATGATGAGGACAATTTTCCTCAGAGAGCTCGAGCATAGCGCAATAATTGTCTTCTTTGATGAGGCGATTTTTTCACTAGCGACTCAGCTAATTCGATCATGAGCCAAGCCTTATTCTCACCCTTTTCTCAAGGATTGAAGGTCTGAAATCACTACCTATGCATTACTAGCTTGAGTGTCTAGAGAAATAGGATTTGTGCATTACAGAATTTTCAAGCTGTCTGTGAGAAATCCTGAGTTTGTCTATTATCTAAAAGAGCTCAGATAGAAATTTCCTCATCAAAGACTTTGTGTTTATGGATAATATCTCAGTGCACCGAAGTAAGATCACCCATGATTGCATGAATGATTTAATGATTACTCAAATCTTCAGTGAATCATATTTTATTCAATATAATGGGATTGAAACCTCCTTTTACACTGCTAAGCAGATTTATAAGAAAGAAATGAAGAAGACTTAATGGGAATCAAAGACCAAAGGTGAAGTAATGTATTTGAAGCTCAATCGAGTAAGTTGATAAAACATAAAGAGAATTAAGGGATGTAATAAATCCTTAGTGCATAATGACTATACTAAACCTATCATTAAATGGGAGGGGGTCTAAGTCGGTGCAAAAATTTTTCACAAAAAACGTCAAAATTCCAAGTCGGTGCAGGATCAATTTTCGACAAAGTTGACCTATCTGATCATCTTACCCCCCCATTAAAAGTATCATTATTTATTAAAATTTATTTATCATCTTCTGAATCGGACTCCATCAAGACATCTCAATTATAAGATACAAATATTTTTATTAAAAATCTCATATTATTTTTAAAAAAATTATTTTTTTTCTGTTGCAGATATTTGTTATAAGTAAAAAAAAATAAAATATACATTCACAATAAAATCTAATTAGTCAATTAAGAACATCATTATTATTGGCTAAAATTAATGATTTCTATCATTAAATCAAATCTCAACCCTGGTTTGTGTAATTCAAAAAGGCATTTATTCAAGCGAGCCAATAATAATGATGTTCTTAATTGACTAATTAGATTTTATTGTGAATGTATATTTTATTTTTTTTACTTATAACAAATATCTGCAACAGAAAAAAAATAATTTTTTAAAAATAACAAGTGATTTTTTAATAAAAATATTTGTGTCTTATGATTGAGATGTCATGAAGAAGTCCGATTCAGAAGATGAGAAGTAAATTTTAATAAATAATGATACTTTTTATGGGGGATAAGATGATCAGATAAGTCAATTTTGTCGAAAATTGATCCTGCACCGACTTGAAATTTTGACGTTTTTTGTGAAAAAAATTTTGCACCTACTAAGCATTTTGAAAAATCTTTTGCACCGACTTAGACCCCCCTCTTAAATCATCATCTCTTGATTCTACTTGCTTAGAGTCATCTGTTAAATATTGATTATCTGCATTGTAGTATCCGCTTATCTCTTCCTCTTTGTTATATTCCTGTTCTCATCCTGACTATGTAAAAGTGGTTTCCTAACTCTCATTAGTCTGACGCTATTTCAAATGACTTATTTTGGGATTTCTATCTGCCTAGTCTTTACCTCTGCTTCATCAAGAATATTGCTTTTCCATGTTTCCCTAATTGCGTTAGTCTCAACTAATCTTGCTTGAAACAAAGGGGTGCTTGAGGAGATCCTCGAACCATTCAGGAGTAACTTCTATTCTGTTTTGTTCATATTATCTGCTCCTTCGATGTGGCGCACCTTATGTGCTTGTTCCACGACTCCTTTTAGGTAGTCCGGTTTAACTGTGCCAAGGATTGAGAATAAGAAACCTCTTTCAGTTAGTTCCTTTAATTTCAATCTAAGGAGGGAAGATACTAGGACACTAGGTCTTCTTACATTGCTTCTTGGTGCAAATTATTAACTGTGAGCTTTTGGTAAAACGGAACATGCATGCTGTGAATCAATTCTTGCTTCAGTGCTTTGTTTTACCCATTTAGTATTAATTTTAAGAACGCGATTCTTGTTGACTGGTAAATTGGGAGATAAAAGTTGACTATAAAATGGATAAATTATCAGGCAAAATTTCTAACGATGCTAAGTATTGTAGCGAATATGTCAACCTTCGATTTAAATCTTTAGAGAAGTTCTTCACTTTTCACGAATCTCTTTTTAAGAATATATTCCTCCATTCTATTAATTTAGTTATTGACTAGTCCTTAATTAGTCTTAATTGATGATAAGTTTAATTTAAATAGAAGAGTAATACAACTTATTTCTTATAATTTGAATAATAATAGGAAGTAATAGTTATTTTTTATTTGAAAATTAATTTTGTTTTTAACTCATTATACTTATTTTAAGTTAAATTAAGTTCAGGGGTTTGTTTTAGAGCAAGAAGGGTCGTTCAAGATTTTTATGATACATAAAAATTTAGAATGATTTATGGTGATTTATAATTATTATGATTTGATTAAATAAATACTAAACTAGGCTATTTTAATTTAATTTGCGGTCATATTAATTATTTAACTAATTATTTGCTTAAATACTAAACAAGTGGATTTAAAATGTTTCCATATAAATCAAAGTAGCTGAAGAGATTACACTCGCAACGATCAGAGAAAAGCTCATTACAATCAGATTCTTATATCGATGTTATTTCATAAATATATTAAACAGGTAGTTTGAAAAGAAACTAAGTTAGAGCACCATATAAGATAATCATAAAAGGGATAAAAATGTTGAAAAGAATAGTGAGACTAAGCACCACTATAATTGATGTTAAAGATTGTTTGCAAACAAAAGCAACTTAAACAGGCATGCCAAAGATTGCAATTCACTTACTAATTAATAAGCCTAAGAGGAGAAAAAGCAGAAATAAAATTGTTTGGCTGCTTAATCGAGAAAGGTTTCTATTTCTAGCGTCTCATCTGAGAACGATAATGAAAATGACTAAGTAGGACTACCTCCTCAAGTTTAGTTATACGTGACTATAGTCATACCTGAAGATGAGCTGAATTTAAATTAAAAATATATTAAGAATATAAGAATATGAAAACATGTCTGATCAGAAGGTGCAGTGTCATTCATTTAAAATGTAAGTTACAAAAAAGATATCTAAAAAATTAATTTTACAGTGGTGGCACCAAGATCGATGGAGAATCACATGCGAGCAAGAGTCAACAGAAGACTAAGAAAAACACAAGAAGAATTGCACTGCTAATGGAGCTAAGTATGAAGGAGAATGGAGGAATGACAAAGCTTTTTTGTAGATTTACATTTTTGTTTATTACAATTACTATTGCTATTATTATTAACTAATTAGTATTTAAATTTCAACTTATTTCAAAAAAATCTTGATTATACAATAATTAGTATCCTAAGATTTAAATAGTGTAGATGATAGGGGTGTTGGTCAACTCAATTTCGACTATCTCATACACTTTGAGATCAATAGACTCTTCATGACTCCTCTCTACGCCTCAATACGGTAACTTGTTGGTAGCTACACCAAAATTCTATTCCTTCACAAGCAGGACTACCCAAATCAAGCTCAGCCATGAGTATTCCATTTTCTTGATTGCAGCTCACAAATAGTTGAGAATAGGATCGACCTCAAGTACCTGGTCAAAGGCCCTGGTCATATTAGACTGATCTATCCGTTCTATTCGTACAACTTTGGTAACTACCAGAGAATATAGTATGATCCTGTGTTGACCTAGTCATTCTTAAAAACAGTTATTATAGGGTCTTCAGGACATTCATAGTCTTGGATATATCCATAGGAGATTAAGTCTTGTAAAAATTGTCGTGGAACCGGACTCTGAGGATTTTGAACATTGAGCACACTAGTCTTTTGACTAACCTAAAGTTGAAATCCTATACCTTCTCGAAACTTTACACTCCTATCAGCGTAGAGTTTGCCTTGGGAATTCTATGGTCGATGCTTACTGCGTGGCTTCTATTATAGTGAACTTTATATCAACAGGAACTATTACATCAATATCTAGTCTTAAAAAATAAGGTAGTCGTGATTTGTTATATCATTTACTATAGTCCTAATTAAGACTAGTATATCAAAAAGATTATTCAAGCGTTCTTTATACTAAGGACTCATAGTCATGGCTACCATATGCTTAGATTTCAGACCTGCTAGATCAAGTAGACTTTAGTTAGACTTGACTCTCATGAAGATACACACTAATCATTACAGTCACATGACTAGCATGACTATCATATGTGGTCATCATTTAAAGATGCTCCCTCTAATTGATTAACAGATTAACTCAAACAATATAGATTAATTAAAGTTTATGATTCAATCCTAGTATTATCAAGGCAAATATCCGCGCTTAATAAATCATATATAGATAAATATAATTAAATCCCAAAACTTATATATATAGTTAGCGCGGATTAATTACCGCGCATATAATCAGCACTAATTATTATCCAGGCACATAAAAATCTGGGTTTGCTTATATATGTTTATGCTAGTCCTAAAACGTGACTATAGTCCTAATATTATATTAGTCTTTAAAATTAATTTACTCATACGCTATTAAATAAGTATAAACATATAAATATGCATTAATTTAATTTTTTAATTTATTGGAGAGTATTGCTCTCATAACAAACCTTTAAACTTTTCAAGTTAAGATTATGAATAAACCAAAATTTTAATATAAATAACTATAGTCATGACTAATTGATCAAAATCTTATATATATAATCTTTTTTATAATTATTATTGTTGTTATTGTTAAAGATTTTTAGCTGATTACTAACAAAAAAATATGAATACAGTGCTTGATGACAACAAAAAAACCTAAAAAAAAAATCTCTAAAAAAAAGAAGCGAAAAAATTAAAAAGAGATCAGTCTTTGGTGGTTGGCATGCTAAACGGTCCAGGCAAGGGACATGCCTTCAGGGATACTCCTGACAAAGTCAGCCCCCTGGCTGAGTTGGGGTCCGAAGAGACTAGTCAAGACATGGGAAGAGATGACAAGGGACCCAGGAGCACCCTATGAGAGGCACAAAGGTCCAAACGACCAAAGTCGCTCCCCCAGTTGAAGAAGTACCGGAGACATAAAATGTAAAAGACATGCATTTTAGGCAATATATATCACCTCAATGAATAATTCAAACTAACTAGTACATATACGCTCAATAATAATAATAATAATAATTAATAATAATAATAATAATAATAATAAATGCAATAACAACAGCAATAATTATTATATATTTAATACTAGAAATCTTTATTTCTAGTTTTCATATTCACCTTAACTTAAGTTATTCATCATCATAATCATAATAATCCTTTTTATTTTAATATTAATACAATCATCTTATTTTTTATAATATTTCAATCATGGAAAATTTTTAAAAAGTCTAAAAATGGACAAAATGACCCCCCTATAACTTTTGAAAATGACTATATATCTGGTGTTCCAGTGTCACATTCTTGCTAAGAAACCCTAATTAAGTGGATTTGCATTATTCCACGTCAGAACCTTTAAACCATATAGTCTTGCATTTAATTTTTAACGCAGCATCACATAGACTAATGAATAAAGGTTCTTATTGCACTACGATAGGCAATTAAGCTTCATTAAAAGAATATGAATAATGGAAAATGACTTGAGGGAGACACTTGCAGAAGCAAGAAACTTGTTACCAGGAAATAATTAAAATAGTTAATAAACTATGATTAATGCTTAATAAGTGGTAATTATTAGTTAACGAAGGTATGTTATTCATATATTTCTGTTTACTTAATTTTTAAAATTGTTATGTTTCGTTGTTAATTTACTTCCAAATGATAATCAAATAAATATATTTAAGTATTTGCTTTGCCATTCTAAGTTTCATTTTAGTATGAAATATAAAGTCAGCTATTATAAAGTTGTAATTTCTACTTTTAATACAGTTAACTAATTTTGAATAAAAGAAATTTTATTAAGATTACTAAGACATAGTATTTTTAGAAAAAATCTTTAAACTATTAAAATTATCATAATTTTGTTTTTAGCTTTAATTTAAATAGAAATAACCTAAACTTTTGATTTTTATTTAAATCAGAAAGTTATTAATTGAAATTATTTGAATATAACAAAAAAATAAACCAATTGATCGAATTCTATGGATATTAGTTTCAATCATTAATATACTTTATAATAAAAATTTAAATTATTATCTCCATTTAACTTTTATCTAATTTATGGTAAACTAAGTTCTTTTAAAATATTTTATTATTGAAAAGATTTCTATAATTTTCTATACCTTTTCTCATATTTTATTTAAGGGGTAATCTCATTTTATATTGTTTTTACTTTTTTCTTATAATAATGTATTGGAAGACGAAAAATTTTTATATTAAGACAAAATTATATTTAATTTTAATTAGCAAATAAATGAATTTGAAGTAGAATTTTATTAAAAATAATATAAAATGAAGAATTACAACAATAATCTGTTTTTTGGGGGCTCAAGGTTATGTGCCACGTCATTCACACCAGCAAAGTCATGACCCAAGGATGCAAATATTAGGTCATGTTATGACCCAGAATATCTCGTTATTAATTTAACTTAAACTATTCACTATTCACTATTCACTATTCACAACAATAATCTAGCTGTTAAAAAATTATCTTCAATATAAAGCATTGTTAAAGCATTTTATCATCAAGATCAAAGTTAATATCATCATACATTTTAATGGCATGAATGATTATTTTATACAATAAAAATGTATTGATAAATATGTTAAAAGGGGATATTAATGATTAATTTGAATATGAATATCTCCATTCATTTTATTTATTACGTAAAATTAATATGAAAGTTTAAATTAATTATTGATAAAATACAAAATATCAGGAAATAATATTTACAAAATAAATTACAAACTGGCATTTAAAATGTATAAATAGGCTAGATTAGATTAATGTGCAAAAATAGCTTTAAATTAAGATAAATAATAACATTTTGCATTTTAATTATCTAACTGTCCTTCATTTTATTTTATGAAAAATTTGATTATTTTAAGTTTTCCTAAAATGTTCTATTTTAGCGAACAACTGTTTTTGTTTTTTATACTCAAATATGCGATAAGATAGGTCTAGTAGTAGAAAAATTAGAAGTACATTTAAATCACTCTCTTGTACTAGTACTATTGATGGTTATAGTAAACATTATAAAATATTCACTATCTTTATCTTTAAAAATGAAATTTTTCGGAAATAATCTTTGATACTATTGAGATAAATGCTAATAAATTTGATGATTTTAAATAGATATGTAGAAAAAATTAAGCTACTTACCTAAATGAGAAGTGATATTATTGACTTTAGCAATCAATTTTTAATTCACGAATATAAAATTATATTCTGTTTATTTATGAATTATGATAATTTTTTATGATCGATAATAATATTAATCACAATAAAATGAATATTTAAACACAATAACACAGTCATAGTTGCTGCAACATGTAATATTTTTATTCAAGCTTTTTACCTTAAATCAAACTAAAAATTATTTTCTATCCTACTAATGTCTCTTAATCTTTTAATGAGGAAATACAAACCTCAGTATGTTGAGCTTCCATGAATAAATTCAGGTAGTCCTTCGTTATTCCCTTCTCCTCTATTTAAATTTGAATAAGTAAGAAAGCTCTCTAAGCTTTTGATAATGCAGTCTTTTGAGCCTCGCCCAGATTATTGTATATGAGTCTGTAACTTGCTAAAAAATAATGCAGCGCTACTGTTCCTGAGTGCAGCTCCCACTTCCAATCATATTATATAAATATGCCTCAAAAATGAGATATAAGAACTGAATAAGTCAATAAGTATTAGTGGTCGACTTGAATTTTTTTTTCTATTCCCTTTCTATATTTAATCGAAAGAAAGAGTATTTCTTTATATTTATCATCGTCATCAAGAAATTGTCGGGGTCACAGCTATTGATTAAGTTGAAACCCACAATTTCCTTTGCATAAGTGCTTCTACTTCAAGTTTATTTTATTTTTGGTAGATGAGTATGAATGGGGCATTATTTTTTATGTTGATCTATCTCTAATAACACAGTGTCTGCAAAGATCGTTTTATTCTTTACACATAAGACTTAACGATTGTTCTCTAAAATTTCCCACAAAGCGGCTTATCTTTTATAAAAATCAACTTTCATCTCACCAATACTTTATAAACATATAGTAAGAAAGATATTTGTGGCAATTAGAGTTTGTAGCAAAAACTTAAGTCTTGCTTTGCAATGCCCAAAACCTGTAAATGTCCCGTCAAAATGAAAATAAGGAGCTATGTTAAAGCACACAATCATACTCATTCATATTGATTTAATCATTTTAACCTGATATTTGTAATTTGATTTCATGTCTCGCTTATTCTAGAGTGTACCATTTTTTTACTACTATAGTTATTTGGATGATAATTGGCTAAAGAATTGTAAAAACTTTACTTATATTAGTTTGAAAAGAATATTGCTAACATAGCCTAGACTCAAGTCTTGCCAGACCCATTTTATATTTTTACTATTGTAATTATTTGTTATGAATTTGCTATAATTGCACCATTCATAGATAAGTAAAAGGGGAGCACATTATTATCTAAATTTTTCTCTAAGGTTTATTGAAAGCTAATAGTAACTCCGGTAATAGGGTCACTTAGTTCAATGAGCAACATATAATTTTCTCTTGAAGGTAAGCTCTGCATAATTCCTCCAAAGATTCCTAACTTCTATCAACACCATTTGAAAATTATTTTAATACCCACTCTTGATAATTATTCTGAAGGGCAATTAATGAAAAAATGCATAGTTAAAGTTGGCTGGCATTTCAGGCTTTCAAATATCTTGATAAGCTTTACTAAGTCGAAATCCATGTTGCTTCTTTTCATAATAAAGTCGCCCTAAAGTTTTTTAAACAATTAAGAGACCTTTAACCTTATTTCAGAGAATTTAACCAATAAGCTATTAGTCAATCTCTTCATTATTTCTGAACTTTTTAAGCAATTACATCCTAAAATTTCTATGGATCCTATGTAATGAGTTACAATATTTGATTCGAATAACCTCATCTTTCAAATAAGTGCTTAAAGGAGTCTTACTTTATTCACTCGATGTAAGCTAGAACTACATTTGCTTCACTGCTAAAACCATGATTATTAAACCCTTTTAGTGATACTATTGAAGATCTTTGAATTGAAATAATGTATATTCAAGAATTTTGCAAAGTTTGAAATGCCTCATTATCAATAATTTTGAAAATCTTAGAGCTTTGAGGTTAATGGTCCCACAGGGTGTCGCAAAAATATATTTTTAATTCATTTTATATGTTTTTGAAAATAATTTAATCATCAAAGTACCATGCAATCACTAATTAAAAAGGTATCTCATGACCTTTCCTAAAATCTAAACCAACCCATCATAGTAATTATTAACATTAACATTATAATAATCAAAAAATTTTTAATAAATAACACAAATCTATTTTCTATAATTTATAATTATTTCATTTTTTATTATACAAATTCATTTATGATTTCATATAAAAAACTTTTATTAACATAAATAGTTTTTACTTAATACTAGCTAAAAAATTAATAAATTCAATGATTGTATTTGCAGCTATTTTAACAGTTTTTTTATTTAATATCTATCATAAATGAATTTGTATAATAACAAATGAAATAATTATAAATTATAGAAAATAGATTTGTGTTATTTATTAAAAATTTTTTGATTATTATAATGTTAATGTTAATAATTACTATGATGGGTTGGTTTAGATTTTAGGAAAGGTCATGAGATACCTTTTTAATTAGTGATTGCATGGTACTTTGATGATTAAATTATTTTCAAAAACATATAAAATGAATTAAAAATATATTTTTGCGATCCCCTGTGGGATCATTACCAGAGTTTTATACAATAGACAAAAGGTTTTTTATTAGCAAGCCACCTTCATCTAATTCGACAAGATTTCCTAGACTATTATGTATTTCAGCTTAACAATTGCTGCTTCAGGTTGAAGTTGCCAAAATGTTCACACATTTCATAATGTTGAAGATCGCTTAGAGCTTCTATATTATTTCTTTGGGTTGTGATCAACAGCTTCATAAAAGAATTTTATACTTTTATCCAGAGTATCCAACATAAGTATCTTTTGCCTCAAATGAGCTGAATCTAATTTCTAAATTAATTCACATGCTATTAACAGATTAGTGCTCAACTTGAATTCCCCCTCTGCATCAACATGTTCGGTATTTTCGCAAATTTATGAAGTCTTGCTCCTTGCACATGTTTGCCTTGAATGATTTGCATTTTCGAACTATAAATGATTTCCTAATTCTACTTTCACATTTAAGCCTTGCTTATTTTTTTAAGCTTTTACCTCTTTACTCTTATATAATTTTAGAGTTTATTATCGAATATCCTTTGAGAGGATCTTCGTTTATCTTAGCTTTGTCATCGTTAAAAGTCAAGAATGTTTTGGTAAATTCTGAAGTAATTTCTCTGAGGTGAGTGATATCGGCATGTGTGACTTTGCTTAGTTTATTTTTGCACTCTCATGCATGCTCTTTTCCTACTTTCTTTGATAATATAACTACTAACTGTTGTTCTCAATCCATAACTCCTTTGATCGATCTTAATCTAACTCTAAGCAGCTAAGATTAACTTATCCTCACTTCAATATCTAAATAAGAGAGAGCAAAATAAGCATTAAAATATGAGCTTACTTTCAGCAGTCTGCATGTGTAGAGAGTGCTTTTTGAATTTTAAATTAAATAATAAGTATTATTAAAATATAGACAAAATAAAAGTGATACATAATCTAACTTCCGTTAAGAACTAGATTAATATAATTAAATAAGGAGAACAATTTAAAATCAGATTAATACATTTTTATTTAATATTCAGAACCCAAAAATGTTTTTATTTTATGAGATTTTGGAAAAAATAAATATATGAATGTTCATAAATATCGACTTAATTTAAGTATTTAAGGATTTTTTGTGATTATTCACACATATAATAACAATTGAATATTATATAATCACAGACTATTACTTCTTAATTAATAATATAATTATATCACTATTTTTAATTTTCTAATTAAATATACTAAATATTAAGCTATTAGCTTTTAATTATAAAGCACATTAAAAAGTCTCAACACATGAAATTAAATCCTAAGCATTACTTTCATTAATGCGAGAGCAACAGATGACCAAATACAAGGAAACCACAATAAAATGGCTTCAAGTTAGCTTTTATCCAGGTTTAGATAAAAATCTGATATTTATAAGTACTTTCCCGAGATATATAAGATTCTTGAAACTTTATTTCTTAACAGTAAATATGCATTGGCTCCTTCGAGCTGGTAAACAAAGAAATTTAAAGAAGATTTCTGAAGGATGTAAAAAAGTGTCTTCAAACGACTAGCTTAAGATTATAAAAGTGCCAAAATACGATGGACTGTCTGTTTAGAGCATACTGTATGAGATCGGACAAGACAAGCGCATATTGGAGTACAAGTGACATACAGACAACAAAATAATGTAGTAGACAGACAGTAAGTTTTTTAAAGTGCTGATAACTTTAGAGTCGGAGTACACAAACAAAACAATCAAAAATACTTAGAAATAAGATTTGATAAAACTTAAAATGAAAAAAAATAAATTACATTCTCATCTCTAACTCTTCTCACAAAAAATTCCTTCATCATACATATGTATAAAATAAGCATAACTTAATTTGTTTAAACCTCGTTTAGAAAGTCCTGATAACAATACATCAACTAATATAGTAAAATAATTAGTCTTTAAAAAGCTCAATAAAAAGCAAGAAATGGCACGAGTTTCAAGAGAATTAGAGGAGGATAAGGAGAAATTACTTTTGTGAAGCTAGTGATACTAAATGTTAAATAATAAAAAAAAATAAAGAATATGAGACAAACAAAAACCAAAGTCAATACTTTACGCCTAATAGACTTCTAAATAACTTTGAGTTTCGACATATATTGATGATAAATTTAATTAATTAATTCTCTTAATTCCTCAATCACAAATACTTTCTACATAGCGTTCATCAAAGCCCATAAAGCTTCTATAGATTTATTTCCTAAATGAATTCCTCATTGTTGCATAGTGCAGATAGCTTAATTCTTTTATTTCCTTTTCACCAAAAGAAAGTAATTTATAGGGTTTGAATCGGGGTAGTAAGATTATGTGAATAAAATTGTGGTCTCTCCCGTTTCGAAATACTACTTCAATTTGTTGCTTTGATGCATTCTCAAGCTGTCCATAATGACAGCCTCATCATTAGCTCCTAATTTACCAATTAAACCTTCACAAAATTCAAGAAACTTTTTACATTTAGCTGAGTTTTTAAATTGTTTGAAGTATTTAAAACCTCCCATTTTTGATATTGCTGCCATCACAGTAATTGTTAAGTTTCTTCCCAATCTCAATTTGTGCAAAATGTTTTTTGTTTTTGCACTATCTTCTCTTTATTAATTAGTGTTATACTTATCGCAACTTAGAAGACTTTGGTAAAGTTTAGCTATAACTAGAAACTCCTTGTTAAAGTGCTTCAAGAGCTACTGAATAAAATTAAATTTTCTATAGGGTGGATGTTTTATTCCTTGATCACCTTGTGCTTCACCCCCTGCTTTTTATATAAATTTTATATTTTATTAGCTTGAATTATAGATTTCAGGGTGGTTTCTATGAATTACAAATCTTTTTTAAATTAGCGAATTATAGAAATAAATATTTAAACTTATCATAGCTTAACGTTGAAAATGATTATTTATTACAATAAATATTAGAAATGACTTAATGTAATAATGGTTGAAAAGAGGCAAAAGTAAGAAAATATGCTACTTTTGCTCCACATTATGGAATGTCTGATTGTTTGATTCTTAATATTGTTTTTTATTTTAATTTCAATATTAATTTTACTCATAACTTTATATTACATTAACTTTTATCATTGTAATTATTTAAAAAGTCAGTATATTTTAATAATTTCTGATTTTCATTTGTTTAAAAATATATTAAATTACATACTGATGATTAACTTTTTATCAAAGTTAACATATTCAGGTTTCTAGATCGATAAAATTTATCGAACAGAAATATCAGTAAATTAACTATCATTTTAAATAAAATTTAGTATTTTTCGTTAGTTTTAAACATTGCTAAATACTTAGGTATATTTTAAGTATACTATTACTAAGAATATAAATTATGTTCCTTAATGTACTAAACCATACTAAAAAATGCATAATTTTTATTTATTGTACCTTTTAATACATTAATGAAATAAATTAAAATTTATGAGTATATGGTTAGATTCATGATTATTATCAAACAATTAATATTAAATTTGGATATATCCAATATATGCATTTCTACAATTCACTTATATAAAAAAATCTTGATGCATGAGAATACATCTTTCTTGCAAGTTTTTCCATGCAAGCTTTGTTTAAGACTTAGCCAAAATAGATTATTTTTGGTTAATAATTTGATTTAATAAACTTAGTTAATGCTATATTTTAATATTAAAATGAATATATAAATCTAGGTACTCTAACGCAGATTTTTATGCACAAACCTGCTTTGCGGTAGAGTACCTTAATTATATTATTTAAATAAAGTAAATATACTCTAATATTGCATTAATTTTTACAAAGAATGAATTAAATTATTATAAAATATATTTTTAAATTTTAATTAACAATTTATTGTTTAATTTTACTGCATACTTTAAATATATTTAATATTTTATTTAATTAATATAATTAAGGTACTCTACCGCTAAACAGGTTTATGCATAAAAATCTGCGTTAGAGTACCTAGATTTATACATTCATTTTAATATTAAAATATAGCATTTATAAAGTTTATTAAATTATTCATTTTAGCTAAGTCTCAACTTGTCGAAGTTGCAGCTTACTGTTCTTAAATTTTTAATAACCTCACTCTTTCTTCGTGTAAGCTTTTTCCTTCACAGTGCTATTAAACTTTCTTCACAAATCTATTCTTTTAAGTCCACGTTATAGTTTTTATTATTTACCCTCCATTTTATTTACTGTCGAAACCCTTAAATTTGTGATCTGGGAAATAGCTCATTAGCCTATCAATGAAAATTATCTCCCCATTACAATGTGATTCTAAGAAAACGGCAATTAATCACAAAACTGACTTAATCAAAAATAATATTGACTAAGTTTTAAATTAATAATACAACAAGTTAATAAAGAAAATAAAAGTATAAGATATGTTGCTTCAGTAATATTACGGACTTTGTGTCTGGGCTCTTTAAGAATTTTAGATGTAAAAATTCTTAAAATAGTGTCAACATTCCGACACAAAAATATGTATTCAGAACCATGAAGCCATCTTTGCATCAAATTTTATGAACAAACTGTAAATTGTAAATACTAAAATGCAGCCAACATTAAATGAATATCAGTGTCCAATTACTCCTTGCATATATAAAGTGAAGATGGCAACAATATAATAGTATTTATCGAGACATTATCTAATCAAAAAGATAGATAATAATAAGAAGAAAGTTTACTGATGCGATAGTTGCAATTTTAGAATTAGCCACAGGTAGTCAATGAATGTTACAAGAAAAATGGCAAGAGATAAATAAAAATTGACTTATTAAAGATCTGAAGTTTTAAAGTAACCATGACATCAAGTCAACTCATTTTGTTCAAGAACCAATAGTAATTAAATGTGACATCCAAGTGCAAGAAGAATTTGGAAAAGAGCTCCAGAGGTTACAATGATTTAGGACTGGCAATCTATTCAGGGCTGTAGTGATAGTCGCCTCGTGGTAATTGAGTTGATTTGACTTACCACACGATAAACTCTCAGATAAGCAAATCAAAGAATACCTATGAACCTTATTCAAGAGGAAGGTTTTATGTGAGCTAACAATGCAAAACTAAAAGCAGCATTATTATTTTTCTAGAAGCATTTATGAAAAATAAGTGGAAAACATTAAGTTAAAATGAAAATTTATAATTTAAATAAGTATAGAATTAACTTAAGTAAAAGTGATATCTAAAAACAGTTTTTATAATTCATCCATTATCCTTCATAGATGTCACCATTTGACCAATCCTGTTTTTTTTTAAATATTTTGTGTCCATGTCATTTGAGTCTTCAGTCTAGTGACACTTTGTCTACTGCTGTTAAGTATTTCTGAAATACAAATTTTCTAGATATATTTTTAGTAAATTACAAATTTTAGTGAGCAACCAATTCCTTTTGCTTCTCCATTTCTTTATTTCCAATAATAATTATTTGTTTTAATTTTAATTTATCAAGTTATTTTCTATAATCGATATAGATGGGTGAAAACAATTTTATGAATTAAACTAATAAAAATAGGAAAAAATAGTGGTCCTGAATAATATAAAAAACATGGATTTAAGTTATGACTGGTTGAAATGAAGGCAGCCATGAAAATATCAAACAATTCAGCAAAATTAAATAAAGTCTAATGGCATTGTTGTATCTATAAGAATTGTGTCATATAATGCCAGAAGTACTAGATAAGATTGTGGTTGAAAAGCTTGTGCCAGGAGGATTTTTTTATGAAATCTTTGGAGGGGATGATATATAAGAAGAGGATGGACCTCTAAGGGAAGCCAGTTGTGAATTGTTATATTGGTGTGAATTACTTTTTAAATTTAAAGTTTCATAAAAATCTTACATATTTGTTGAGTGATTGTACAGATCAATAAAAACAACAATTTAATGAAAAACTAAATAAAAAATATCTTTTTCCCTAATTTTAGTAGATTTATAAATTCCAGAATAACGCCACTTTTGATTACTTCACAAACTTTCAGCAAAGAAAATAGGAGAAATCTTTTAAATTGTAATAATAATTATCAAAGTATAAGCATTAAAATCTATCTTATAATCATTTGAGTGTCCATTAAATTCAAATCTAGCATTTACATTATGATTATCGTTTTTATCTTCCAATTTAGTTTAGAGATACGTTGTTTTTAGTTTCATAAAATTATACTTTTATAATAAAGTAGATTGCTAAATATCAATTCAATAATTAAAAAAGTATAAAATATTTAATTGTGACTTAAAACACTTCTATATTAATTTTTAATAATATAAATCTATACTAGTTTAATCCAAGTTTAATAGTACATTATTTTTAATAATTATTTTTCTTTTTTATGTCTAAATAATCTAAAGACTATGAAATTATCAATAAAAATATTAATGTCTTCCTCGTCAATTAAGCTTTTTCTTAGTTTCATGTAATTATTTTCAATTGTACGAGAAGGAAATCTATTATTTGATTAATAAAATTTCATTTCATAAACTAACTAACTAACATTAACAATATACAAATATATGTATTTTTATATTGAATTTATTATATAATATTTTAATATTTATTCTTCTGCTCTTATTTAACACTATAATTTAGCAATTACAGTTTGAAAAAGTGCTTCTTTAGAATAGCTCTTTAAAATCTTGTGGATAACATAGAGACATCATTTATGCTAAGTGATGACAGCATATCATTAGTTTTAGAGTGTTTATTCATAGGTTTTATTAAGTTTGCTTTTGTTTGCTTTTCTTAGATATAACACCTCATAAAAGAAATATTAAAAATTATTAAATAGCTTTATTGTTATTAAACAGTTAGATTATATCCAGTTACAAAATTATTATATAGATAATTGGCTAATGCCCTTATATATATATAGATGGAAGAGACTATGTCTAGTTGTAGTGGTGAGGAGAATGGACAATTTTACTAATTGATTTGTTTAATTTACAGTAGAATTATATAAATATAATTATTAAATTATAGCATAGTATCATTTTATTTCAATGGTTTTCATTAGTTTGAGCAGTCGCTATTAATCCAATAGATTTGAGGGCTCTATTTAGAAACCTAGCAATTTGAATAAATTTCTTGCGTTTAAAGTTTGTATTTCCATGACCATGCACTGTAACAGTATTAACCCCACAGTAACAGTTACCTGATTGCTCTTTTAATATTGATTACAGTCCTCATTTTATATAAATTCATGGTTTGTGAGCTTATTATGCGAAATCCAGTTTGATTTTATTGCTTTGTGAAGAAACAACTATTTTTAATTCATCAATATATGGTGTGGATGTAATAATAATAAAGAATAATATAAAGAATACAATACATTACGTTTAAAGCTTGATTTTTATTATAAATAAAAGAGCAGTTTTATGTACCTTTTGCCTACTGTAACAATCACCAACGACATATCTAGTCTCAGATTCACATTATATTCACTCAAATTAAATAACTATATTTCCTTTTATTTTATAAATTATTTCAATTTATTCATAAATTATTTCTATTTATTTATTCATCTAATTCTAAAACATTAAAGAGAGATCTAATGACACAGCTACATCATCACTAAATTTATTATTTATACACAGATTATTAACTAGACTCTTCAGATGCAATAAGCGTGTTGTGCAACACTCTGATACATCTAGACTGCATGGCCTAGCGCTTTAAACAACTGCAAGGAGATATTCTTGTTTCTGTCTGCTTACTAGACTCAAAGCAATGCTTATATATCCATTTTAAATGCATAGTAACTACAAGCATTTGTTGAATTACGAGTAACTCAATTGTAACTAATAGAATATGCTACAATTAATAATAATAATAATATATTAGAAATATATATATTAGTATATAAATATAGGACTATCTAGTTTGAGTAAGGTTTGAACTGGCAGTGTCCGCATTCCTCAATAACCACCCAAACTGATATCCACGTGCACACCTGGTATCTGCACGAGCATAGTTGTGATCTACAGACATTACAAGCTAATCTCAGCTGTGTCGATAAATCTATTATTACTCTCTTACCTAATTTAGTTAACAATACACATATAATTGTTGTGACAATCAAATGAATCGTAAAGTTGAATGTAAGAGAGTTTTCTAGTTGACAGAGGGAATGCTCGTACTAGGAGAGTGTAGTGATGTGGACTGTTATGGAAGTAATATTACAGATGGAGGATTGAATTAACTCGCTCAAGGTCGATGTTGGCAATTGCTTATAACAATTGGTAAATCTAATTAAAAATATCACTAATAATAAAAGTTTTTATTTATAAATTTTAATATAAATGTGGTGAGAAATATCTTTACTTACTCTAATTATTATTGTAATTAATTTTTTCTTTTCTTGGTCTTTGATAATGCAGTTTTCGTTTTTAAATTTCTTGTTATTTCTAATTTGCTACAATAAATATATACAAACTCAGTTTTTATTTAAATACCCCCTTATTTCAATGTAATTATATTTAATTAAGATGGGTCAAAAAGATCATATATAGAAGCATTTATAAACAGTATTGTTAAATCAATTATTTCTAAAAATTTTGCCTACCCTTACATCAAAACATAGACAAGCGCTAGCTTTAAATATAGTTTTATACCATTTATAATTACTGACTATTATATCTTTTACTCCAAAATTTATTAAATACTAAATATTTAATTCAATATTATTCATTCAATAAGATGAAGAATGCATTAAGTCACAGAGAAGATCTTTTGTTTAAGTTCAATGAATTTATTTCGCTAAATTTAGCTAAATTTTAAACTCTAATTTATAACAAAATTTATTCAAGTATAGCAATTAACTTATATTTTAGTCATCTACAAAAACAAAGTACCAACAATAATTAGAAACTAAAAAGCAATTCAATCATATTATATAAAAAGTCATTTAAAATGAAACAATATACTTGTAATTTTACAAGGTTTGTTGATAAGGTGTAAACCCATTAAATGTCACTTATATTACTGTTCTTATAATATATTCAAAATATAAATTTTTTAATTAAAATGATTAAAATATTTTGGTGGTGAGAGTATCTATTTATAATTTTTATTAGTGGTAAATAATGCATTAAATTAATAATAAAAACAGACAATAATCAATGAAAAACCAATCTGAATAAACTTACACAAAGATAATATCAAAGTATGTCAAGATGCTTCAGTATAGGACAAAGCATCACACAAAAAACTATAAACTAGTTATAGCACAGATTATTATTGCAAAGCTGTTGAAATTATCGATGAGATTTGTTTGTGAAATTCATGGGAAGAGTCGGGCATAAAGTTGAACACTAAAATTTACAAAATTACAAAAATCTTTTAATAAACAAACAGAATTTATGTTTGATGAAAAACTCTGAGCTAATGGAATGGATAATCTCTACATACTAAAGCAAAATTCTTTCATTTACTATATCCTGGCTTAGTCAAATCCCCTTCTCAACTTCATTATATTACATCAAATATTGTGAAATGCAAAATAATGAGATCCACCTAAATGCTATACTACAGAATGGAATTAGAAAATAAGGTAAATGATATTTGAAGTATTTCTAAACTATTTGACCAAGAAAAACTCTAGGCAAGAAAATTATTGGGCTGATGAGGTCATCTTCAAGTTCTATGTAGCTTCACAGCGTTCATTAGCAAGAGTAGGGTTGAAAATTAAAAAATAATAAAGAAGGAGGATGAGGATCTCAAACTTCAGACTTTTGCAAATATAGTGGCTGTGAATATGGAACAGGTGCTTGAGGGCTGATATATAAAATTTGAATCTGTAAATTTGCAAGAAGTGAAGACGATGATTAAATATCTACATTATTTAAAAAATCAAGAGGAAGTTTTCATTTTTTGGATAACTAGAAGAACCACCATAGTAAAATAGTATTATTAAAAATTAAGGAATGCAAATTGGAGTGCCTCTTCAATACCACATTCACTTGAGAATATCATAAATTTATAGCAGAGAAGAGATTCTTTCTCAAATTAAGGAAAAGTATAAGTAGTCAATGATACGACAAATTTCAAAATTAATGAAACCCAATAATCAAAATTTATGAGAAGCTCTTTATAGAAGTGGTTCTTCGCGATGGTGAGGATGGTGAAAAATAGACATATTTTAAAAATGTAAAATTTATTATTTTTTAAGCAAAAATTTGAATAATTAATAGACAGAAAATATTAATTTATAATTAAATCCAATCACTTAGTTAATTCATTGTACTTTTGTAACATATGTATGTCCCTTGACCATATATTGACGTCTCTTTTATTCTCTGCGATTCATTTATAATCAGGGATGACAAGGAAATCTGATGATATTGACTATTTTTTCTATACTCGGGGTTAGACTTCTATTTTAGCATAGAAAGTGCTTTGCCTATCTTTTCTAAATTAATATCTGATTAATTTTAATATTACTAGAGAGAAACGGCTCTCCTTTTAACTTTTTATATCCATCTTATTAAATCTATATTTTTTCCTTTACTTCGTCTAAACTGTATTATTCAATCTTTTCTCTCTAAAAATGCTTAATAAGTTTGATCAGGTAATTGGTTTACAGGGTGCCAAGTACCCAGTAGAAATTATATCTATCTTATAAAACAGCATAGCCTGGGTAATAAGTCATGGATCTCATAATTTATTAGTTTTCCTTAACCTTCTCAAAATAATTTCTTTATTGAGAGATTTTCTAGTAGCATAGAATGTTGAGCTAAACCACATTTCCCGATTTTAGAAGAGTATTTCCTGCTAAGAAGTTTTCGATGAATATCATGGTTACATGCACATCATCGGGTATAAAGGAAAGCCTCTATAAAATATAATAGTCAAATCTTACTAAAGAACGTGAAAATAAATGACCCATGCATTCTTAGACCTGAACCTAGTCTAACACTCGTTTAAATCGTGACAATGGTGAGCCTTTTTCTCTATTTGCATATTTTTTTAATAAATTATTAAAATTAAATCAAAACTTATTTCATTAATAATCTCATATTTTGATTCTTGAGGCATAGCTTCCATATTATATAGAAATTCGATAAAAACTTTAAAATTATATATTCATCAGATTATAAATTTCACTTTTATAATATTAATCCTTATTATATCAAATAAGAGGCTTATTTAATTATAGTTTAATTAAAATTAAATATAATAATGTAGTAATACATTTGATTTGGGGAATCAAATTATAATTAAATTAATCAAAATAATAAATAGTGGAAGCTCACTTTCTGGAAATGGTACTAGTTTGAAAGAGAATTTAAAATTAGTTGGACTTTACTTTTTGCGGTACCCCTCTATCGCATCCCTGGAGCGAGATATCTCTGCTTTAACTTTTGGTAATTTTTTTTGTTGGTTTTAATGCTCAAAAGTTAAAGCAGAGATATCTCGCTCCAGGGATGCGATAGAGGGGTACCGCAAAAAGTAAAGTCCAACTGATTTTAAATTCTCTTTTAAACAAGTTCCATTTCCAGAAAGTTAGCTGCTACTTCTTATTATTTTGATTAATTTAATTATAATTTAATTTCCCAAATCAAATGTATTCCTACATTATTATATTAAATTAAATGGTTGTCTCAACTCCAAAGAAGTTCAGCAAATGTATTAAAAGTTATATTTTTATAATACACCATAATTTTGGTATTATAAGGGAATTATAAAATATTAACCAACCAAAATTAATGTTAGAAGCTATATTATAGCATAAATTATATATCTGTAAATAATTCCTTGGCTAATCTAAATAATTTACTTTAAAGAATAACTTTAATTAAGCTATTATAATTTATTTATCTTTTCATAATAATTCAAAAATTAATTATAAACTTTAATGTATTAAAAAGCATATATATATTGATATGAAAGGATGAAGAAGGGGTTATGGGTTTTAAATATATAAAATAAGTAATTAAATTTTTTTTAATGAATAAACAACTAATTTTTTAGTTAATTAGTATGATTCATTATATTATATGTTTAATTTAGAAATAATCAAATAAATATTAATGTATAAATTGAGATTTAAATAACTACACAAATTTGAAAGTATTTCATGACTTTGTAACCTTAATTTATTCTTTAGTCAATTTTTTAATTACTAATAATACATAATCTTTTATAATCTAATATGAAATTTTATTAATGATTATAAATTTATTTTTAGATAATTTATAAAATATCTAAAACACGCATGTCAAATTATAAAGTTAACCTTTAAACCTTTCTAGTAATATAATATCCTAAATTTTTGCAATAAAAAATAGTCTCCTAAGTTTTTGCCCACTTTATATATTCAAAATAAAGCACAGTTTTATAACATAATAAAGAAACTTATAAATAAAAATATAGCATAAATTTACTTAAATGCCCGAGATTAATAGAACTCTATCCTTAAGCCTTTAGTTTTAAATATGCTTTTATAACCATTCATAGCATGATAGCGTCAACACCTTGGAAGTCCATATTTCCAATTACCATATGGAATCATAAAAGACAGCTAAAGTAATCGACCAATTAACAAAGCAAATATATAAATACTATGGGTATTAAGAGTGAGATCATATCAATGCTAAATACATGAAATAAGAAATACGACAAAAATATGAATAAAACTAAGGTTATAGCAAATAAGATACAGGAAGACAAGAAACAAGATTTCATTGAATGCCCAGCAGCTGATGTACTAGTAAACATATTAAAGGCTATCATCTCATACCGATCCAGCAAAGAGTAAAAAAAAACTTACCAATAAATTATTCAGAGAGCCATTATTTTACGAAATAGATTTCAAAGAGCTGAGAATATGGCAACAAATTTCGAAGGATGAAATTGAAAAATTTGGCAATCTTTCTGAAGTTACATTAATGGATTCTCCTAGGAATATTTAGTTGTAATTGACATATCCAACCATAACTGACTAGAAAATACTAGACATGCCTGTATCCTTAGTTTAAGAGGCAAGTATAATTATCATTTGGATAGTAAATAAAACAAAAATGTTGATGCCCTCGAGGGAATTTTTAAGATAAAATGGCTATGGCAAGGTCGAGAAAGAAGAGTGGATTAAACTGACTAAGAACATGAAACTGCACAAGTAATATGGTATGTATACAAAGCATAATAATGTAACATTTATGAGAGGAAGAAGGAGATTTGTGAGTTATATGCTAAATTAAGATGTTTATGACAACATTTTATTCTCTAAAACTGGAAAACACTCGTAAACAGATTTAAGACTTTATATAATAGATGGCTAAACTTAGAAATTTATCTAAGATCTCATAGTATTAGAGCCAAACTTTAACTTTTTTGCAAACTAGCTGACTATTCTATGCTAATGATATATAGGCAAGTTGAGTATTATAAGTAATTGACTTTAATAATTAATTTTAAATATTATTATAATTATAAGTTCTGATTATACCTCTTGTAAAAGTTCATATTAGTTATGTTCTATAGCAATACTATTGTATTTTTTAAATGAGAGCTTCATCATATAATTAGTCACAAATTCGTGATAAATGCAAAGTAAATAAAGTTAATTATTCTCATTTGTGATGATTTATAGTGGAAGATGATATTAATTTTATATTGCCACTTTATTACATATATATAATAAACAAATTAATTGATTTTATGAGTTCAAAAAGACTGTAACTAAACCTTGTAAACAATATTTTATAATTTTAAATGTATTGATCGCTAAACTTTAAAATACTAATTCAATAGTAATCAAATTGCTTCGTATTTCATCTTTACTGTGTATATTTTGCATCGTTTATTTTCCTATATATATATTTTTCGATAAGTTATTAATATTTGAAAGCCTCAAAATTGTTAAATCTAGTTCTTGATTTTAATTTAAATATTTTTATCTTTACTTTTATGTATATAATTTGTTTAAGAAAAACCGTTTAAAAAAATTTTAAGATGTGTTTTGAATTAAAAATAAACACTCACTAAATTACTTCTAAGTTACTAATCACTTTTCTTAAATAAGATCTTGAATGGGAATCATAATGCTTAAGAATACTATTTATAGTTTTAAAAGCCACTTTTGACCCTGATATTAACTCTCTTAAGATTGATTTGAATTCATGCCATTGTTTATATTAAATGATAATATTTGTAAGCTATGTTGCTGACCAGCAAACTTTATAGTTTAATATATGTCTTTTAATTATTTTTAGTAATTTGTTTACAATTTATTAGAGCTTTAGTATATATTTTTAAATAATTAAAACTTATTTAATTGTTTCTTTTTCTGATTATTATTAGTTTTATTGATATACACTCTTGAAAATTTAATTCTTTATAATAAATCATTTCTTTTGTCATTTTTCATTAAGTAAAATTTTTTTTTATAAATAAATTTAATATTTAATGTTTTGGATAATATATACTAATAAACTAATCATTAAACTTATATAATACAGGATAGAGTCTTATAAAGATTCTTGAGTATTATATAATTTGCTAATGAAAATTTTTATTCCTAATACTGTATCTATTTAAATCATAAGGAAGTGTAAACTTAGGATAATCAGGATTAATTATTGTAATATAAATTATATAAAGTATAACATTACTCTATTTAAAAAAAAACTTTATATATATATAGGCATATGAAAATATATTTTTATAATCAATTTTTTTCATAATTCTAAAACAGATTTTGTTTGATATTAATGAAAACTATAAATTAACTGGTAAAAACATGAGCATGTTGCACTAAAAATAAGAACTCCATTTGCGGCAATCATAAACTAATCAGATTATTTTTATTTTTTTGGATAATTTCATATATCATTTTTAGGATCATTTAGATTTAATGATAAATTTATATTTGATTATTACCATAATATATTTGGTACCTCCATCAGTAAACGTTTTTATATTACTTAAAATTAGGGAATTTGTATGTATAACTACTCTATCTACATTTTTGAATTATATCAATCAATATTGAGATAGTTATATTGGTCATGATTACACAATTCCTACCATTTATTAAAGGTACTCTTCTAGATAATCGTATTTTATTAAATTTGCCTCTTAGATCTTATTAATATCCATTTCAGAATTATCAATAATATTTCCTTCAATTAATCTATCCATTTTGTTTTCTCTAAAAATTTAAATGATTAAATTTGATTCTTTATGCTTTACCTAAGAGTTTTATGTATGATTTTTGACTA
Source organism: Oxytricha trifallax (assembly GCA_000711775.1). Classification (NCBI taxonomy): domain Eukaryota; phylum Ciliophora; class Spirotrichea; order Sporadotrichida; family Oxytrichidae; genus Oxytricha; species Oxytricha trifallax. Next base: position 51,262 of record ARYC01002624.1, read on the forward strand.
TTCTTAAATTTATAGCTTTATATCTATTGTTTTCTGAGTTGTTTGTAAAAAAAAACAATTAATTACTTTATTTATTCTTCATTCAATGAATTTAGTTTGTATCCTAGACATTTCATTTCCTCGATCAATTTGTTAATACCAGATATATAAATATTTGTGTTTATATAAATGCAGACTTACAAAAATAAATTAGGAGATAGCAAAATCATTATTGCTAAAATACATAAGAATAGGAAATTGTAGATCTTTTTAAATACAGTGAAATAAACCCTTAATATCAACTGCCATGTCTTTGATTAGTCTATACTTTTAATTTGGATTACTTTTATTAAAATCTGATTCAGTTAAACTGGATTATTGGATCATTGGATCACAGAATGTAGTATAAACTGCCCTATAAAAAGATGATTTAACTAGATTAGATTACTCAAAATTGGATCACTGGATCACAAAAACAAGGAATGAACCAATGATCTAATAATCCAATGTACCAATGTGCCGTTTTAATAAAACAGATTTAATCTGAGCCGAACTGGATCACTTTATCAGGAGACAAGAAGTTTATTAATAATAAAATCAAAATAAACGAAAAATTCAAATGTTTAAACGTGAGGATGACAAACTGCTACATATCCGCAAGATAATCTGGTAAGTCAATTATTTTGATTATGAATACTCCTATAGAAGGTCGGTACAGTCTCAGAGATTACTTTATGTTCTCCATCGCATTCAGTGTACAAGAGAAACGCTTCAAGAGAATCGAAAAAGAAATCTTATCTGTAAATCCGCGCTTGTGCCACGTGCTGCATTTCCGCGATACCAAAACCGGCGCAGAGTACTTGAGCATTCACGTCAAACAAGGGCAACCAGGTCTCAGTAAAGCATCTTTTACTTCGGATAGATATACAGGCAAGAGAGTGATCGACGATCTCAAGCTTGGGGCAAAGAGCATCAACAGCGTAACGAGCAAACAAATCATAAAGAATTTCTAAAACCTCGAGTTGATCCATGGAGATTCCGCGAAACTTAATGCTTTCATCGCGAGTAGGGTTAAACCAAAGAAGATCTCTCGCTTAGAGGAGCACAAGATACCACGCTGCACAAAGGAGGAATTGGTAAAGGAGGTGATCAGCGGCAGCGCAGTTGGCAATATTCATGACGTGAAGGATTTCTACGAAGACAATCTTGGTGATGTTAGCAAACTAATTGAGATCGTGAACCACAGTCAGCATATTAAGACGCATCTAAAGTTCTGTAAGTAGATTGGGAAAAGCCAGATGGTGCAGCTAAGTGCGATAGAATAGCTTTAAAGCTTCTTGGAGAAGGCTCGGGAGAATGATGAGATGTTGATGTCAAGCAATTAATAAATGATAGACAGCCGGTACCAAGATGTCGTAGATTCTCTTTTCAAAGTGATTTTCAGAAAGTGCGAGAGCAAGATGAACGCGGTGTGGCTCTTTGGTGACACCGATACTGGAAAAACAACGATCGCAAGAATGCTAAAACAGATATTTATCACAGAGAGATTCCAGGAGTCATCGAGTCAATTTCAGGTATCCACTGGCAGAACCGAGAGAAAGCCCTCAATAATTATCATAAATGAAATCAATCACAGGCAATGTTTCAGCAAAAAGAACATCGCAGTAATGAAGAGCTTCCTGGAAGGAGAGGGATACCCCATCAACCGCAAGTTTGAGGATCCGGAAGTGAAATATCAGCGGTGCCAGGTTTATATCACATCTAATAGCCTGCCTTTCAATAGTATGTCTGAGATTGATACAGAGGCCTTCCTAACCAGGATCACGCTAATAGAGCTATAAAAGGGCATCAGAGATTCCGGAAAGCCGTTCCCATTCACCGCGATTCATCTAGCCTAATACTTCTACTAGCGGCTACTGAGCGATGGAGACATCCCAGGAGAAGCAGGTGAGACATTCGATGGTTCTACTGTCGACAACAACGACGACGGCGACGATTCTAATTGAGGCTTCTAAATATACTATATAAATTTGCTTAATTATTAAGATTAATAATAACTACTTCTAATACATATCTTCTTGTCTCCTGATAAAGTGATCCAATTCGCCTCAGATTAAATCTGTTTTATTAAAACGGCACATTGGTACATTGGATTATTAGATCATTGGTTTATTCCTTGTTTTTGTGATCCAATGATCCAATTTTGAGTAATCTAATCTAGTTAAATCATCTTTTTATAGGACAGTTTATACTACATTTTGTGATCCAATGATCCAATAATCCAGTTTAACTGAATCAAATTTTAATAAAAGTAATCCAAATTAAAAGTATAGACTAATCAAAGACATGGCAGTTGATATTAAGGGTTTATTTCACTGTATTTAAAAAGATCTACAATTTCCTATTCTTATGTATTTTAGCAATATTAGATTAATATGTGGATTTTTTATATAGTAATCATTTAAAGCTTGAATGGGGTTATCTTTAGCAGTTTGAGATGTGATATACTAATGAGAATTTAAGGATTATTAAGCATGAAGAAGCATTCTCACTATTTAATAAAATGATTATTTTATATTTATATTGATTTATTATTCTAGGTGTGAGATATGTTTATTTCAGTGACAATAACAATCGTCTAATATGATTTAATATAATTTTATAGCATTATATATTAAATTAATTTTCTGACATCTAATTATGTTTTAAAATTTCATAATTATTATTAAGATAAAACTTAATTTTATTTATTTGTGTAAGAATTAAAAGACGTGTAACTTATAATACTAGACAAATTATATGCGAGAACTAGTTGATGGCAAACATAAACAGCAAGTAAGTATAAGTAGACCTTCTATATACATAATTAAATAGGAATCAGTTAAACAAAACAATTGAACCTATATAAAAGAAAATTTTAATCATGATATCTTTAAAAGAAAATTAAGTGAATTACAACATTAATTTAAAATAAATCAAATATGTATAATAGAAATTAATATTATTTATCTTAATTTTTTGCCAGTCATCTTGCCATTCATCTTCGTATTTTTAACCACCAGCATGATAGTAAATTTTTCTCAATTTTTTTAGTTCCTCTCTCATTCTTTAGTCCAGTCCTTCTTTTGCTCTTGGCAGGTGCAACCCCTATAAATATTAAATGTTTAATATATTTATTGTAATTTACATTTTTGATGGTCACACAGCTAAACGTATGCATCCCCATTTTGAATTTTGAATTTATTAATTTTAATTATAAATTACAATTTTTTATTCAAAAAATATCGTATTTAATGTTCGATAAAGCAAAAATATTTAGCAAACAATAGCCAAACAATCTTAGACTAACAAGATAATATATAAAAATCTTATAGTAGAGCAATAGTCTACAGCTTCACTTTTATATACCAACAATAGAAGTTGAGAAAGGGGGATAAGATAGTATAGAAATTTTCTGAAATTAACGAAGCTAGAGAAGGGCAACGATAATTAAATAAAAAGAGACAAATATTTGCATAGTCTCTCGATATAAATATATGCTTTTTTAATGTAAAAGGAATAAATGATGAAAGAAATAGAAGACAAATAACCAAACTTTATTGGAATTCACCTCTTGAATTTTTTATTTTATTTTTATCACTAGTAAAAACAAGATTCAAGAGGATAGTTGGACTGTAAAACAAGAATACAGCTCAAACATAACTAGCAAGAAATGGTGGAGTTCTAGTATTATGCAACAGAAGATATCATATTAAATCCATTAAGACAGTTAGATTATATATGACATAGGCAGTACTGAATGTTGGTGACTTTCCAGATCTCATTATCACAGTATAAATTTCCCATTCATGTCAAGATAAAACTAAAAAACTTTAGGACAATCACAAGTGCTAAAGATAAAAGCCAATTTTCATGAAAGATTGTAACTTCCATATTAAAGACTTAAACAAATGACTCAACCAAGCAAAGGCTTATAGAAGCTATTCCAATGAAGTATAAAATCATTTTTTAGTGAATAAATATGTATTCTTAAGAGTGAAAACATTGGGAAACTTGTCATCTCATTAACAAACTACAAACTAATCAAATAAAAATAAGAATTAAATTGCAAGAAAACTATCTAATACTATCTTAAAAAGAGAATAATATCATGATATCGAATTTTAGGAAAAATATTTGAAGGCCTTCATACAATAGTTAAAGACATTAAGAGCAGTGAACTTGGACCAATCGATATAAAAAGTGTTTCTCAGATAAACTAGAGATGCGTCGTAAGAGAAAGAATAGGCATCAGCAACCTCACATAGGAATGAAAATGTGTGGAATATATAAATAATTTCCAATATACTAAACTCTAGTGTAGACAAACTATTAAAGACATGATTAACTCCATAGAAAGAAACAATATGAAAAAACTTTTATAATTAGTAATAAAATTACTTACATAAACTTAAACATAGCTCCACCTAATAATAATATTATCAATATAATAGAAGAAAATAAAAATGTAATAATATGTCAAGAGAATAATTGCTGTAGAATTCTCAACAGACTATTCATAGACAACATAATAAAAAATTATTACTTGTATGGTGACAAGACATACTCATGATTGAAAAGCAAAGAATTATGTAATTTTGTTAAAAAAGATAATGCCGAAAAGAGCATTAATGAAATTTAATAGTTTCAGAATTAAAAAATATATTTCGAAATATTAATTTAAAATTAAAATATTTTAGATGTTATATCTATTTAATAAAAATTTAAATATTAAAGAAAAAAAACTTTAAATTAGTTTAATAAAAGATTAAATTCTTTGAAAAAAAAAACAAATATAATTTTTATATATATTAATTGCATTTAAACTGTTATAACTCCAACATGCAGTATCGAATTCACATTTCTTATTGACTCCAAAGAATGGTTCTAAGAAATCGATGAAAACGAATATCGAATAAGAATCGATTTATATTAAAAACACTCAAAGATGAAGTTAAAAGAAGCAATTTTAGCATTTTCCATATATAATTTTAAAGCTTCATTTTTGGGTTTTAATGGTAGGGTCACGGAAATTAATGAGGTAACCAAGAAATATCTTATCCAATATTTTTCACATCCTTAGAGCCACAGCGTTAAATTATTGCGCAAGTCATATTGTCATTTTATAAAAAGAATAAAAGGTATCAAATGAAAAGCAAATGTAAAATATTCATATTTATTTAGAAAGTAACCATAATTAAAAATGAAGGATCAAAGTTGAAAATGAAAGATCAAAGTTGAAAATGAATGAGTAAAATTGAAAATGAAGGACAAAAATAGTTTGATAGGCTAAAAACGATTATGGTCGATTGCTTGTATTAAACATTAACCTCTTAATTTTGGATTAATGAGCAAGTGGCTAACATCCTTGTACATTTGAAAACTAACTTTTGATTCATACTTAATCTCATTGTTTTTAATATAAATTGCAAAATTCATGTTCATCAATCAAAAATCAATTCCTTTTATAGTGTTGAATCGAATTTATGCTCTTCGCATTTACAATATATAATAGGAAATCGATCAATTAAAATGAAATAAATAATTAAGAAATGGAAACTTATTGAGATTAATGAAGAAAGAGCGGTTACACTCATAAAAATGTAAGCTACAAAAAACTTATCTAAATTTTATTTCTTTTCCTGAGGTCCAACCAAGTAAGAGCCGGTGTAGCACAATACAGACAACTCGCAGCAAAATATATCAGAAGAGAGATTCAACCAAATCAAGAAGAAAATGTCCGATTATTTTAAGAAGAGTGGTTAGACAACTTAACCTTCTTATAATTCATATTTTGATTAATATAATAAGTATTCTGTTAAGCTGATTAAATTTACATTTTAAAATAAATATTTTCACTTATTTTTCATAAATGTTCAAAAGATTATTCAAGTGGAGTGATTCTAGTCATTTAGAATGAGCAGAACACAAATTTTGATTAAATAATGTTTTATCATAAAAGATGGGTAAGAAATAGCGAATTTAATGTTTTTATAAAATTTCATAATTGTTCATGTTTTTAAAATATCAAGAATTTTCGAGTTGTCAAGGAATAGGGAAATGGTCGAAGAATCCTTAAAAAGACAAAGAATTATATGTTAATCTACCAAATTTGGGCTCCTTAAAAAGAGTGTGACAGGTGAACACTTGATATATAGTAATTTCTCTAAAGTTATAGGGGGTTATTTTGTCCATCCTCTTTATTTTGGAAATTTTACACAAGCCGAACCTTTCATCAAATATAAAAGTTTATTTATATGAAATACAATTTATTCAGATTTTGTTAAAATTTGCAAAATTTATTTGATATTAAAGAAATTTTTTCAATTTTAAAGTGTTGTTTTTTTTAAAAATTATTCTTAATAAATTATAATTTAAATTTTAAATTAATTACAAAATCATATTTTTACCAATACAAAATAACATTTAATTGTTATACAAATATATAGATGGTATAAAGTAGCAAAATTTTATATATTTTTTCTATATATAACGAGAAATATTTTGATTTTAATTCAAACTTAAAATTTCTAAGATATTTATTTACTATGGTAATTTTGTATTATTTTGAATATAAAAAATTTTCTGATAATGTTATTAATACTATTGAAAGAAATACATTTGATTTAGGAAAATGAATTAAAATTAAATTAATTAAATATAAAATCATGGCAATTATAAAATCCAAAGTGACTCAAAATTCAAGTCTGAGTCGATTCAACGGTAAATACCGCAATTTTAAATAGATTTTTACTATTGGCAATATTCCTGAATCATACTAGGAAGCGAGATATTTTGATTTTAAGATATAAAATAATTTACCAATAACAGCCACCGTCTCATTTTTAATGCGCTATCCAGAGAGTATAATATTGTCATGGTTTGGAGACATCTTCCAAAAACATTACTGAAGGTAATTAATAATTAATTAATTTTAATTTTAATTCATTTTCCCAAATCGAATGTATTCCTACAATATTTAAGATAAATATTACTTCAACTAAGTGAAAGAACCAGTTGAATTCGAAGGAAAGGTTATAAAATAACATAAAATATCTACAAAATTATAAGCAAAAATATTGCAATTTAACATTTTGATTAACCTATAAAGAAATAAAAAAATGAAAATTAATTCCTCTGAGAAAAAGAAAAGAAAAACTTTGCCCTAAGATATCTAATATCAAACCCTTAGTAATAAAATATAACTTGAGCAAGATAGTAGAGAAGATAGTTGGTAATAAAATTTAGAAAAGCAAAAGTAAAGTAAATTACCACATAGTAGTTATTTGTAAAAATATTTCAAGGAGATCAAAAGTTCTCAATTTAATTAAATATGAGGACTAGAGCACATTATATAGAAAAGTAAGGAGTTGTTGCAGAGAAGCATACCTTTTATTGAATTTGTAAAAAACTTAGGTTTTATTCTTGAAAAATTAATTAGTAGTTAATTTGAGGAGAAGAATTTAAACTAGATTGACTTAGCACCTGTTGTACTGATCAAGTAGCTTTACAGTTGCAATAAAATATAATATCATAGGGAGGAAATAATTACTAAACAAGGAGTAGACCTAAGGAAGCAGATTTTGTTCAGTGTTATAAAGTTTTCTACCAATAGAATAGTAGTTACTCAACCAACGTTATAATTACTAATCAAATTGAGTTAACTAATAACATTTGTAGATTGCCGACTGATAGATATAAAAAACCAAGAACAGTTTAAAATTTATGCTTGCATTTCTCAGTGGAATAGGGAAATCATATGATCTGAAACTCAACTAGGAAGACAGTTTATTTCTTGCGAGATATTGAATTATGAGAAAGTATTTTAATAGTGGTAATTCAAAAATGAAAGACCATGGATTTAATATTGCCTTCATTCATAAACTTTTAAAGAATAAAAGGAATTAATTAAAACAGAAAAATAAATTATTCTATATACAAACAAAATAACTAATCATAATATATGCTTCACAAAATTTATGGCTTAAATCAGATCTTTAATAGTCAGAAAATAGACTCCTCTTAAGAAAGCAAAGAATGTAAAGATAAATGAAACAGTGAATATAGAATTGTAGTTCATGAGAATAGCTTTTAAGACATCAAGAGACATGCTCTCAATTTATTACGAAATACTACATAAATAAAAGAAATTAAAACTAATGAAATTAGTGAATTAGAGAAATTAAATAAAAGAGATTAAAATTAAATTGGAGATCTCTAATATATAAAACATTCTCAAATAAAGGTAATCATTAATACTTACTCTCAATTTTATATCAAATAGGGACCCACCTTAAAGATGGGAATAGACATTCTTTTTTTTAATAATTTTTCTATCTTTTTTTTCCTATTATTTTTCCAAAAACCTATTTGGGCCGTTTATGAAAATTTTTTACATCAGAAATGTAGGCATTCGGGGACCGACTGAAAGGTTTTGATTACCAAAAATTTTATTTCTTGCTCCATTAGTCCACTGTTCTTGCCCCCTTTGTTGCTCGCTTCGCTCATAATTGATAGTAAGTATTAATAACTAATGAAATTATTTAATAATTTATTCAGAAAAACCTATAAAAGTAAGGAAAAATAAAGGACAATTTGCAAAGAAAAATGAAGCCCCAGATAAAATAGTGAACTATGGTAGTGTCACTATATGAATATTCAAAATGCGCTGATGTACCATTACTATGAAAAGATTAATGTTGGAGGAGACCCCTCAAGATTTCTCAAATAAATAAAGTAGAATTTACCAGTTGACACGGAAATTTATATTTAAATATAGATTATTTCTAAGATGATCTGGTTTGATCAGAGGATAACAAAAACTTGGAGGACATGAATATTTATAACCCGTGAAATGACTACTTGGAATAGGTTATAATTTAAAACTAAATTAGGACTGCAATTCAACAAAAATAATCTAGAAAATAAGTGGGAATAACAATTTGAGCAGTAATTTGAGAGTTACTAACGTAATCCCAACAGTCCGATCTAGCTTAAATAAAATAGTTTGTAAAGGTTATTGTTCAATAATGATACAACGAATCAACCAAAAAAGAGATAGGGTTAATAATAATCAGTTACATAGAAAAGTTAACGAAAATAAGATTAAACTAAAAGATGCAACCGAAAATGCCGGAGTTAATTACAAGTGAAGATTTGTGATAGTAAATCAAGTAGAAAATTTGGGGAGAAAAAATTAAGAATTGAATGAACGCGAATCTCATTATACTGTACCTTTTAATTTAGTAACTTTCAATATTTACAGTTCATTTTATGCAAAGTAATTTTTTTTGGGTATTTTAAATAACAAAAGTTACTAACTAAAACAATATATTTCTAAATTTATTTTAATATATCAATAATGTTTTTTATCATAAATATAATCGATTTAAATGTTTAATATATTGCAAGTGACAGTCACTATAATTCTAATAAGAGTCAAAATTATTTATTAAAGATAATAAATATTTCTTAAAATTAAGTTGCACATGCAATGTTATTGCAATAAAATATGATAAATAGTAACTTTTATCGCTAATATTATATTATACCTAAATTAAAAATAATGAAATTAAAATATTATGATTATACATAATTTCTTTAATAAATTGCAAAAATATTATATAATCTTTATTAAATATATAATTTATCAATAATTATTATTGATTTAACGGCGAGGTCATGATAAAGAATTTTAAACAATCTTTTCTATTAAACTAATTAATATGGTAAAGCCAAATTTATATACACTTTGATAGATGTAATTCTTAAGTATATAATAGACGCATTTTTATTAAAAAAATAATACAAAAGAAAATTATATGGAAAGACATAATGATGAATAGTTACAAATATAAAAATAAATAATAATGTTTAAAGTATTTGTAATCGTTAATTAAATAATTAACTAAATAACATATATAATAGTTATTAAAAAAAGATAATATTAAATACTGAATAACTTTCAAAATATTAACATCCCTTAAATAAATTTGGTAGAAAATAATAGAAGGAAAAAACTTAATCCCTTTGAATTGAAAAAAATGGGATTAAAGGTACCAAAATCAATATGAAAATTGTTTATGGGGTACCAGATTTTTGTTATTTATAATATTTAAAAATTACCGAAATCTTTTGATTAAGAAGAGGTTGCTTTAAATAATTAATAAATAAAAGTTATCACTTATTCTTTCTTTAAGCATTTCACTGATATTTTTCATGTTTTACATAGAAAAAAACAATAATTACACCAGAATTATAAAATAAACATGAATAAACAACCAAATATTTATAAAAACCATCTGTTCAAAAACCTCCTTTTCATTCATTGATTTGTAAAAAAAGAAAACAATGTTCATAAATATAATAGTATTAATAATTAAATCACAACGATATCTTTTTGACTACAAATTATGCTTAACAAAGCATTTATAATACTCAATCACTTTATGGCTATTTATTTGTATCTTTAAATCTGATCCATCATTTTCTGACATATCAGTACAATGATTAATTTATTCTAACAATTTTTACATTTTTTCTACTTTAATACACAATGTGTCTTTAATTGTCGAGGAAGCTTCTATTCTAGTGTAAATTTTCTCAATAATTTGTTTATTCTTTTCCCTTTTTCTGAATTTCAGCACCAATCTTTGAAAATTTAGAAGTTATTATATTCTTTAACATCAAATTGAGTTTAATCATTGAAGGGTTAATAAAAAATTTATATATGCTTTTGGGGGGGAAGTTTCCTGGACTCGAGGAAGTTTCCTGCACTTTGTTTTGTTTATGTAAAAATTATTAAATTTTACTTAAATTGAAAAATTTAACATTTTTATGACCCATTAAGTATTTAAAGTATATTGTTCATCATTGAAGTAGTTCAAGATAATATAGTCAAACATTATATAGGAATGGAAAGACAAGTTTTACAATTTAATTAATATTTGGAATTATTATAGTACAGCAGTATAATGGTTAAGAGACAGAACCTACATATATTAGATGATAAATTTCAAAGATTTTTGGAATCTGAAGTGGGATATTGACTATTTATTAATAAATTAACTATAATTATCACAATAAAATAAGTTTAAAAGTTGATTGATATTTGTGATAATGATTAATTTAATAAAAAATTAAAAAAAGTGCAGTAAACTTCCCTAAAAATCTTTTATCATAAACCAGTGCAATTAACTCCCCCCCCATGCTTTTTTTAATAATTACAGTTCGGAAATCATTGATTGTAATTTCCCATTAAGTTTTTTATCTTTATAATTTTTATTTTTAAATTTTACTTAAGTATCAAAGTTACCTTATAATATTAAATAGACAGAATAATAGTAGATTAAATGATTCTATTGGATAAAAAAATAATTCCTATAGAATCTTATTAACTTTAATGAGGTTTTGGGATTTAAGTCGTAAGGTTTTGGTAAACATAAATCTTAGTAGTGTTTCAAGCCGACTTTGAATTTCTTTTAAGTGAAAAATATATATACCAATATACTGCTATTTTTTTAGTTTTTAACCTTGAATGACTCTTAACATATATTTGAGAAGATTATTCTATGACTTAGAGGTTATAATTTTTATTTATTTGTAAAGATTTTGGGGTTCATAGTTCTTAATTAGGATGAATTAGGGCATATTAAATCATAAACTTGAAGAAATTTATAATCAAAGTAAATTCTATAAAACAGTATATGCAATTGTTTTAAAATATCAATTATTTATGGATAAATGAAAGTTTTGAAGTTAGTAAGGTGGCAATATATAATGAGTATTAAGTCATGCTAACTCAGTTCAAATTTTATTATCGATCATGAATTTTTGAAATAAAAAGATTATTTAAATTATTTATAACAGAATATATATTCAGTTTTGTAAGTTAAAAATGGGACTGCTAGCTATTGCACTTAAAAATCAAATTTATGTAAGTTAAATTCACATTTTTAACTATAACTTGATAATTATCGTTTTCTTTATTTACTTTACTTAAAATACTCAACTTAGTCTTTCAATATAGTTAAGAAAGAATAAAAAGTTATCTCAATTAAATATTAGTCGAGACTATTAGAGTAGAGTAAATAAAGATAGAGAAAAGAGTGAATTTTAAGATTCTACATATTATTCATGAATACTACAAGTATCACTAAAAACAGTAATTATTTTTTACTCCACAAAAGTAGAACTCATTTGGGAAAGCAAAATATAATTTATATACTCATAATATTAAATAATTGCAGTTAGTAAATAATGCATAAGATTTTTAAGAACTCAAACATTTTTTCGCACATTTATGTATATACTTAAGTTTATATTATAATTTATCAAAATAATGACTGATACTTTTTGATTTGTTTAAATAATTTCCTAATCTTTTGTATTTTATCAATAATGTATAAAAGTAAAGAATAACTAAAAGGAAACAAAAATTTTGACATATATAAGATTCTCATATAAAAACTGAAAAATTATTCCAGTACTTAATGGCCATGTAATTAACTAGATAAGAGCCAAAAAAAATTTGACTTTATTTATGATTTAAATATTTGAGGATTTTAAATTAAAAATGAAAAAGTTGGTTTTATCTCTTACATGACTTACCAAAAATGTAAAGCTTCTGTCAAATAGGAAATGTAAGTGCAGGTTAAGGCACGGGTTGGTAAATCCATTATACCTTAGTACTTCCAAAAGTTTAAATTGAAGAGTTTATTGATATAGTAAGTATTAAAATGCAAAGTCTTAGTTCTCACTATTCAAATATACCGAATCTCTATTTTTCTGAATTTTTATTCAAAGATAATTTGCTTATATTAACTATTTTATATGTAAAGATTCTTCTAAATTATAAATTTTATATTTATTGATAATGAAAGTACTCATGATATGAAGCGTTCAATATGATGCTAAATAATTGTAGGAAAATACATCAAAATAAAATTAATTCTTTTTTTACAAATGAGCAACATATTTTTGCAAATAAGTTATTTAATTATAGAGAAATAAAATTTGTTATTAGAATGATTTTAGTAGAAAAATTAGTATTCAAAGAATGTTTTAAATTAAAAATTTTCAGAAAATTAAATTTAACATCTGTTGTACGTTCTTTACATAAATTAAATAATATTATACCAAAAAAACAGTTAAAAAATATTAATCTTTGGAGGAATAGTGCAAATTAAATCATTGCATTAAAAGGCAAAAATGTACTATATTTTTAAAGAATTGCTGTAGAAATTATTGCTATATTTCTCTTTAGAAATATAGAATACAAAAAGAGAACCATTTTAACCATATTTAATATAAAGGTTATTGAAAAGTAATATCTTGAAATACAAAATGATAATTGAATTAATATTACTATAGGAAACGACATCAACCAAATACATTATATATATAATATATTATATATATATATATATATTTATATATATATATATATATATATATATATATATTTGATTATAAATATATATTTCAATTCATCAATATGTCCCATTTAGATAAGCGTTAGCTTAAATTACCCGCCATGTAAAGATAAGATTTACAAAAAATAGGCATAATTGAGGTTTAAGCAAAGAGTTTAATTATAATCTTTCAAATATTATTGCAAATTGTATCAAAGTGATTTACTTTTTATGATAATTTATAGTAAATAAAGAAGACCTTATATTATAGCAGATATTCACATTATTCTATATTAACTACTGTCGTGTTAAAGATTACATGTTGAATCAACGCTTGATTATAGAACTTCTAATTTCACTTTTAATCAGTAATCCTAGGTAAAGATTGGTTTTAAAATGTCAAATTGCTCATAAAATCTTATAAATTAAGGGAGTCGTGTTAAATTATATAATTAAATAATAATAATTGGAAAATGTGACAAAAAACCTATGCAGTCGTTCATCCAAATTAAATCAATGTATTTAGCATTTAGTTTTTATAAGGGTTACACCTGACAAGACCGGTGATGGGACTCATCAGAAGTTCAATTGATGTTGAAAATAAAGATGATAGAGATTTAACAATTGAAGATAGACAGAAATATTAAGGACAGTACAGAGATGATTGGCAAAATTTTAAGATTTATTAATTTTATTTGTACTATTCGTATTTATAGTTAATTAATTTGTAAATTTAATTCCCTTTATTTTAAATATTTAATGATTATTATGTGTTTAATCTATGATCACCCATTTTTTTATTTCCCAACTTGAAAGACCAATCACGGTTTAGTCATACACTATGGCACAGTATCTCTTGAAGACAACTTCTTGAATGCTAGCTTTTAATATTTGGTAGCTTTCACTATTTATTTTATCGAATCTTTATAAGTCACGTAGAATCTATTATCTAATGTCACAAAAGAAATATATTTGTTATGATTAAACTAACTAAAAATACATCAAAATGAAAATTTTAAGGGGATCTGTTGCCTTTTTAAATATGCTGCGCAAGTGAACTCAAAAGTTTAAAATATAGTAGAACTAAATTACAGTAGTAGGACTTTACATTAAAGTTTATTTAAAGTAAGTCAATTGTCATGAGGGTAGTGAAGTTAATAAACTTGAATAACTTTTATTTTATTATGGTAGACCAAATACTACTGATCAGTCAAAAATTAGTCTTCTAGTAAATTATTTATCTAAATTCAAATTTAAAAAACTTCAATCTATCAATAAAAACCTTAAAAGATATTAAAAATCTATTTAAATCCAAGAAAGTGACATTAAATCATATGCCCACTACTGAATTATCTTCTTACTAATTATTTATAAATTTACAAATAATTACTTAATCAACTTAAATAAATAATTGTAAATATAAAATAAAAATAAATAATATTTGAAATTGGAATTGTTTTAACTCTTTTAAACTCTATTCTTCTTTGTTAATAAATATTACAGATAATTTGCTTAAAACATTGCCTTAATATGAAAGCAAATTAAAACTAATTCTAATATTAATAATATTAGGAATGATGATTCATCTTAAGATTTAAACAAAACAAAAACCTCACTTTACACTTATTGAATGAATTATAGTGAATTTATACACTTTAAAGAATACGACTATAGAATTATTAAAAATAGGGTGCCTCTCGAAAACAGGAACTTTTCGCGCAAATCTGTAACGAATAAAAATTGAAAAATTAGCCGTGAAAAAAACATTTACAAAATTTAATGACTACCGGCTCATTTAATTCGCTTATCCTAGATAATTATAAAAAATAAAATTTCAAAAATAGTTAAGGATTTGCGAAGTTCTATGTATTAAAAATGGAAAAAAATTGAATATTTAAAAATATTTTAAATACATAGAACTTCGCAAAGCCTTAATTATTTTTGGAATTTTATTTTTTATAATATCTAGGATAAGCGAATTAAATGAGCCGGTGGTCATTAAATTTTGTAAATGTTTTTTTCACAGCTAATTTTTAAATTTTTATTTGTTCCAGATTGGTGTGAAAAGTTCTTGTTCTCAAGGGGTAGGTAGCCTTGTAATGATTAAGTTGTCGGCTAAGTAATCGCAATTAATTTAATATGGAAATCAAAATATATACAAATAAACATTACTATATATTATTTTATGTATATTTAGTTGCTTATTTACTTCTAAAGCATTAAATAAAGTTTTTCAATTCACATACTTAGTCCAAATAGAAGGTCTGTGGGAATTTTATTCTTAATTTTTAATAATTTTAAGTTAATTTTTGGTAGTATATAGTAATTTTATTATAGCTTTATTATTCAAAGTATAAACAAGTAAACATAATTGAAAATTTAAGAAAACAAAGTATTAATTGTTTTAATATGCTTTTAATCTATATCTTTATCTTCTTTGCTATCAATTTAACTCTATCAATTACCAAATAAAATTACCTATCTATGTATGTAGTGAAGAAATCAACTTATTAATTATATATATTTTTAATACATATATATCAAAATTATGAGAAAAATTAGAAAATAGACGGATTAAAGAAGGCAGGAAATAATGGAGTAAGAGAAGCGACCAACCAATGGGAAAACGATGTTTCAGTGTATATACAGAAAAAAAAAGATCATGGAGACAGTGGGAGCTCACAGCTACAGTAAACATTGGAAAAGTTTTTCGAAAGCTCAAAAACGAGTTCACAAAATTCGACATTCCAAAACCTGAATGTTCAGATTTATAATAGAAAATTTAAAGACTTAGACAGATTTACGGTCAAGTTTGACTATAGCCGGCAGCTGGAATTCTACTAACCAGTGAGAGAAGCTGGAGGATGGGTGAAGAGGAATGAAAGATTCGCTGAAAAGCAGAGAACTAAGAGGAGAGAGCAAGTAATAAGCAACAAAATATAACTGAACTTGATGACTGTAGAGTTAAATATTTGCCAACAGAATGTCAGGGGTATAGATTCAAAGCTGAAGTAAGACAAAAAAATGAGAGAAATAGAGAAAAAGAACCTATATTACATAGGTCTTGTGGAAACTAGACTTAAGAGATTAATCGGAATAAACAGCAAGAACATAGCTCAAATTCAACTGGCAAGAAACGGTGATATAATGGAACTAAACAGTCGCAAATATGAGATGAGAACAATAAAAACGCTAAAACAATACATTACATGGACTATCCTGAACTTGGGAGGCTTCCTTCTTCATGTAAAATAACGTACATCCCACCATATTGGAATAAAGAAGTAAAGGAGTTACAAAATAGACTGATTTGCATGATCAGATCATTAAAACAAAAAGGCCAGAGACAGAGAATAATAGTTATGGAGGACTCTAACTTCCAAATTAAAGAATTGGGAAAAAGACTAAATAAAGAGGGCTATAAAGAATCTATACTAGAAAGAGTGGCAACTCATACTAGAGGAAACTAATTGGATCAAATATTCTAAAATGTAGAAACTGTCAGCTGGGAAACTAGCCACTCAATCAAACTGACCACAAGCTAATCTAAGCTAAGAATAAGGTACAAAGATAGTGATTTAAGCTATCAGACTAAGAGAGGACAATAAGAATATCAGATGTAGGAAAGCAATGCTGGAAAAAATTTATAGATTAAGGAAGGAAGATGACAGAAGAAGATCTGAATCAGCCGATACAGAAATGCTTTGAAGATAAAATAAGGAAGTAATTTAAAGGAAGGAATTGGTACCAACAGCCGCCCGAGTGAGCAATAAAAATCAATGGAACTGCAGCCGGTAACATTATTCAAGACATGAAAACAAAACGGAAGGAAGCAATGAGAGGCCTAAAATATTGCTTGGATAGGAGCGATGTTAGGGGCTTCTTTACATGGTGAAGAGGTTGACTAAGAGCTAAAAACAAGCTCAACTAATAAAAGGACTGACGATAAAAGACGAGAGAATTGAAATAGGAGACCAAAAAAAAGAGCAAGTCATAAATAGTATAGTGCACTATTCAATACTATAGAGCACTATTCCGAGACAATATATTAATTAAGGAAAGAGAGAGAGATAGGAAGGACACGGTGATCATTAATGAACAGGAGAAAGATAATTTTTGTGATGAAGCCGATGTGGAGCAAAGTATAAAAGAATGCAACTTCAACAAAGCCATAGGTCCGGTACGAATTTGATGGAAAGATTTTAAATAAGTCTAAAGAAATTTCCGAAACGGTGAGCAAGAAAATCAATCGATGGCTAAACGAAGGCTTTATACCGCAATATATAAAAGAAGGGAGACTGATACTTTTAAGCAAGGAACAAAAATAATCTTACCCTGAGATCAACAATACTAAGCCTATTGTGGTTAATTCGCATTTAGGTAAAAAAAATATAAAAAGTAAGACAAAATAAATGAAGAAAAAAGTGGGTTATTAAAAACGGGTAATTACTAAATTGGATTTAATGAAAACAAGAGTACCCACATAAAGCTAATTAGAATGCTGGGACACATAAAGAACTCCAGAAAGAAGAGCAATTAAAGAGAGGCCTACCTACTGGTGGACTTTCAGAAGGCATAAAATTCAGTCTGGAGAGACAAATTGATGTAGACTCTATAAGACAGGAATATTAGTTAGAAAGACTCTAAATGCAAAAAACTAATTTAGTAACTCTACACAAACAACAAGATTATATATGAGAGAGAGAAGAAATAGTTACAGAACAGGTAGTAGCGCAGGAAAGCAGACTTTCACTAATAATATTTAATATTTACCTACAAAATGCACTACTATTCTCATAGCAAGAACTAATGTCGCTAATAAAATAAGGCAAACTAATTAAATTTGCCGAAGACATACTAATAAATGTTAAAGTCCCTCAATAATTCAAAAGGGTCATTAACAGGTTCAGAGAAATTGAGAAATCTCATAACCTGAAACTAAAAACAAAGAAAGCAGTTTTTTGAGCGATGAAAAAAGCTTTGAAAGGGAGTTCCAAATATAAGGAATAAATAAGGTGCAGGAAATAAAGTATTTGGGACAAAAAATTTGCTTTAACTCACAAGAACTATTTAAGAATACCTGGAGTGAGATGAAGAGGAAAACAGAAATATAATGGAGATTGACTAGCACGAGCGACACCATCATGAAAGCATTAATTAGATCTCTGATCATATATAAATACACCCTGCTTTTACCGGCAAATTTCATTAAAATTGAAGAGTTAGAGAAAATGGAACTTTAACTTAAGAGATTAGCATTCAGAACGTCCAGAGATATTCCTAACATAATTCTAAGAAATGTAACAGAGCTGAAAGATACAAACACCAGAGAAATTATTAGAGATCTGGTTCTGAAGAACATGAAAAAGATTAATTTGAAAATTGATTAGCTCATCAAACCAAAGTAAAAGAATGAGGTGATAAAAGAACAAGAAAAGACCTAAAGAAAAGGAAAAATATATTCATAACAAAGAATGTTATGGACACCATGATGGCAATCAGCTAGGGAAGGACTATGCGAACTACGGCATGCTACACTACTGCATTATTCATAAAGTGTTTGTAGACGCTTATCACATGAGGACATATAACTTAATAAAAACAGCTGGGGACCCAAACAAATTCTCAAAATGACTAAGGGAGAATAGGATAGTTGACATGAACAAGTCAGAATAGGGATAGATAATTACAAAAATGTTGTGGGTAGATGAAAAGATAAGGAACCAAGAGTCGCACGAATACTACTAACCAGTGAAAAAACTTTTCAGGATAACGTTTGTCAATAAAATAAAGCAGGAATTCGACGAACAGAAACTAAATACAACCAAAGAAATTTAAACATCTAAGTGAAAGTATAGAAAAAAAAAAAGCTTAACAATACATACTTAGATTATGATATTATTTAGCTTGCAGTCCTGTTTATGTATATGTGAATTTCATTATTTTAATTATCAAAAGTTACTCTTCTTTTAATTATTATATTCATATTCTCCAATAATTATTTATTTACGCAAAAATACCATAAAAACAAAACAAATCTTTACATTATATAAATATTTTTACAATAGTAATTTTCAAGGATATTATTTAGAAAAATTTTAGATAAGTTCTTACTTAACTTGACGCAAGTTCAATAACAAATAATATATCTTTTTAATAAACATATTATTAAAAAATGTTTGATTTATATAGAGTTACTCATGCAGCAATATAAATGCATAAATTTTAATATATAAAAATATATTTTCAAAAAATCTAATGCATTTAATGCATCAGAATAAAAAATTAATTCTTCTTAGAGATATCTAAGGTGTCATTTATAATTATACTGCCAAATTTTTTAACACTCTAAATCAAAGTTAGAATAATTCATTCAACTCAATCTTAATGGCTTTATAATAATAAAATAACTCAATATACGAGCAATAATTAATTAAAATCATTTAGTTATCTATAAATATTATGTCTCATAATGTAATTAAAAACTCTTTTACTTATTTATTAATAGGAAATAAATCAAGTTTAAGAAAGATTTAAATATAATTAAGAAACAAATAGAGAATTCAAAATAGAGTAAGATATGAAGAAAGTTCTAATGAATGTGAGTGGCACGGTTATGCATAAATAAATTTAATAAAAAATTATCGATTGTAATTACACTTTTTAGCTTTATATATTTGAATCAATCTCATCAATGAAATGTTAATAAAGTTCTGAATAATAATTGTAAAATTATAATTTTATTATAATTAAATGCCAGAGATTGCTTTTTTCTTAAGCTCGTAAATTTATCAAGAATCTAAAAACAATTTATAATCAAAAGAAGATATCTATACTATGATCCATATTGTACAATGCAGTCTTTCATAACTATAATTCTTTCTTAATCTATCCCATCTTCAACATTGAATTCAAACTTATTGAGGTATAGGCAATTAACTGATTTATAACATTTAATTGCTATCAAACTTCTTAATTAAAAGATCAAGAATTCTCTTAGAACTTTTTGTTTATTTCAACAAATAAATTAATTTATTCTCAGTGTGGCTTAATAGTTAATTTGAAGATTAGTGCAATGAAAACATTTTTTAATAAAATTGATTTAATACATATTTCTAGGGGTGAAGTCAACTTCCCCCCACATATCACTTATTTTTGAATGAATTGTATAATATCCTGCTAGATAAGATTTATGAATTCCTCTCAGCTAATCAAAGAAAAAAGAATGCTTAAATAATATGAATTTGACTTGGATATTAAATTTAATAAGTAGTTGAAAATCTATTAATCTATATTTATCGATGAATGATTAGATAAAAATAAGATAATAAGTTTAATTTAGCTATGATTAAGACCTTAATTTTTGAATGTTAAATTTTATACTATAACAAAATTGCTTCCCTTCAAATTATTTAACTTTTGAATGATATCTTTTTAATCAAATATTTCAGTGGTAGTTATACTTATAGAAGAGCTTTTCTCATGAAAACTATTAGAATATACTTAAAGGGATACATATGACTTAATTTTGAATGAGTGATGCAATCAATAGCCGAATTAGTGATTTAAGCATTGATTATAAATAAATATTAATGACAACTTACTTTAAAAGTTAATCAAATTTTAATTTAATAATGATAATTTTGACAGGGATTACGTTTCCCAGCAGTGGTGGGACCGGTAAGCGTTTTTCTCCATCTTCTGTTACTTAGTTGAATCTCACGAGCTCTGTCCCCAGGAACAAACTGGGATGATAACTTGATTTTTGGAGGAGACTAGGTAATAGAGAGAATGGTTTTTTCGGAGTTTTCTTCTTTACGAATGCCACGTCACGGAAGTTTGCCACGTCAACTCACTCAGATACGTCTACGTCACGACTAAGATTGATGGTTTATTTTAGTATTAAACAGTGATATGTTAAAATCATTTTATTTTAAATCATTAACTACTACTATAATGATAATTTATATTTCTTAGAATTTTAATATTTAAAATGGTATTTAAAGTAAGTAACTATCATTTAATAATAATTCAATTGTAATTATTAAAGGCAAAGTATATTGAATCAATAATTTTATTTATCACTAATTAACTGACATTATTATAAGATTTATCTAAAAATCTTTTTTTTTTTAGCAAATAGTAATCAATGACTTATCATGTATTAAATAAGATGATATACTGAAGTTCTTGATTTTGACTTATTGATGAAATAATAAACGCATTTAAATTTTTTATTAGACTTTAAAAATATTTTATCATAATTTTCAAGCAACGCTATATAATAGGTTGAAAATTTTTTTAAAAAATAAGTCATTATTCTTTTCGAAGTATCAATCCTTTTCCTTATTCAAAACCCCAAAACCCCTTAGTGAGGTTTATAAGTGCTTTGATTTGTAGGGTATAGTTGGGGTCTTATTGGGGTTAGTAGAGAAATTAGCCAATTTACAATATGAGAAATAGAAATCAGCGAAATTTAGGTTTGATTTATGATGAGTAATATTTAGATTTACTGCTTAAGCTTTGTTATGGTGCGTGTATTAATATAGACTAAGCCAAACCTGTACTAAATTATGCAGCTATAGCAAAGCTATTAAGCAAGAGTGCCTCAACTGTTAGGTATCACTGCTTGCTAGCTGTTTAGCATTTTCATTCTGGTTGTTGAACGCATCCTGAAAGAAAATAAAAGTTCTCTCAAGCTCATATTGACTTCCTATGCGACTCGAAGACTTTGAAGTATTGGGCAAACTTTCCATTAGACTAGCGAGCTGTGATTTTTCATCGCAAGTTTCCTGACATACGTATCTCTCCATAGACTATAGCTAGTATTTATAGACGAAATGGTATTACTTTCAAGACTGTCAACAGAGAAAGAGAGTGATTGATTTTACAGTGCCATTTTATAGCAATAATTTAAACTATATATATGATTAAATGCAGAGAGCTATTGATACTCAAGTTCATACACGCTGATGAAGCTGTATTCACCTTCAACACCTTTATTAATAAGTCTTGGTATAAATAGTATGATAATATAGAAGTCTATGATAAAAAAGTTAAGGCAGTCACCAATGCAATTTTAGCTGTTATAAGTGAAGATTCAGGCCTAGAGAGTT